>JAJPUD010000714.1:30247-56133 GCA_023553655.1 Myrmecobius fasciatus
GAAGGAAGGAAGGAAGGAAGGAAGGAAGGAAGGAAGGAAGGAAGGAAAGAAGGAAGGAGGCGTTTTCAACAGACTATTTTTTTAATAAAGTTTTATTTGCCACTTGGTATACAGCCCACTCAGGAAATGAGATAACCAATATTTTAGACTCTAAAATTTAAGTTCATCCTTTTCCAATCTATATAATATTAAACATCACAATCTAAGTATACACAGGTACCTTCTTTTTTCCATTTTTTTTGTTTATTAAAGCTTTTTATTTACAGAACATCTGAGTAATTTTTCTACGTTGATCCTTGCCTAATTTCCTGTTCCAAATTTTTCCCTCCTTCCTCCCACCCTCTCCCCTAGATGGCAAGTAGTTCGATACATGTTAAATATGTTAAAATATATAATTCCAATATGTGTATACATATCTATACAGTTATCTTACTGCATAAGAAAAATCAGATCTAGAAAGAGAAAAAAAAAACAACCTAAGGAGGAAAACAAAATGCATGCAAACATGCACAGAAAGCATTAAAATGCTATGTTGTGGTCCACACTCAGGTCCCACAGACCTCTCTCTGGGTGTAGATGGCTTTCTTCATCAATGAACTATTGGAACTGGTTTGAAACATCTCATTGTTGAAGAGAACCATGTCCATCAGAATTGATCATCATATAATCTTGTTGCCATGTGCAATGATCTCCTGGTTCTGCTAATTTCATTCAGCATCAGTTCATAGAAGTCTCTCTAGGCCTTTCTGAAATCATCCTGCTGGTCATTTCTTACAGAACAATAATATTCCATAATATTCATATACCATAATTTATTCAGCCACTCTCCAATTGATGGGCATTCATTCAGTTTCCAGTTTCTAGCCACTACAAAAAGGGCTGCCACAAACATTCTTGCACATGTGGGGCCCTTTCCCTCCTTTAAGATCTCTTTAAGATATAGACCTAGTAGAAACACCGCTGGTCAAAGGATATTCACATTTTGATAACTTTTTGAGTATAGTTCCAATTTGCTCTCCAGAATGATTGGATCAGTTCACAGTTCCACCAACATTGTATCAGTGTCCCAGTTTTCCCACATCCCCTCCAACATTCATCATTGTCTTTTCCTGTCATTTTAGCCAATCTGACAGGTGTGTAGTAGTATCTCAGAGTTGTCTTAGTTTGCATTTCTCTGATCAATAGTGATTTGGAGCACCTTTTCATATGACTAGAAATTGTTTCAATTTCTTCATCTGAAAATTGTCTGCTCATATCCTTTGACCATTTATCAATTGGAGAATGGCTTGAATTCTTATAAATTTGAGTCAATTCTCTTTAGAAATGAGACCTTTGTCAGAACCTTTGAATGTAGCAATTTTTTCCCAATTTATTGTTTCTCTTCTAATCTTGTCTGCATCCATTTTGTTTATACCAAAACTTTTTAACTTGATATAGTCAAAATTATCTATTTTGTGGTTAATAATGATCTTAGTTCTTCTTTGGTCACAAATTCTTTCCTCCTCCACAGATCTGAGTGGTAAACCATCCTACATTGTTCTAATTTGTTTATAATATCATTCTTTATGTCTAGATCGTGAATCCATTTTCACCTTATCTTAGTATATGGTGTTAGGTGTGGGTCAATGCCTTGTTTCTGTCATAATAGATTCCAATTTTCCCAGTAGTTTTTGTCAAATAGTGAGTTTTTATCCCAAAAGCTGGGGTCTTTGGGTTTGTCAAACACTAGATTACTATAGTCATTGACTATTTTGTCCTACACAGGTACCTTCTTATGGTAGGAGCATTATGTACCTTAGTCCCTGCCATGTAGGTTAGATTGAATCTATTCTTACCCTCATTCCCCAATCTGGCCAAAGAAAAGGCCACTGTTTTCAAGATTTAGTTGGTCCGGGAGACTAAGGCTTGAGCCCTTGATGTTGGTTAAAGTCATGAAAAAGAGAATAGAAAAAGGGGTTCAAGACTTTTAGATTTGGTAAATCTTGTACTGCCATGCAAGTTACCATATGCTACCTTGCTAACCAAATTGATTTCTTGATAAAAATAAGCCAGATAGCCCTGAAATTTCAAGCCTTCATCCATTGGACCAATCAGATCACAGGATTAGCTTTCCTGACTTTTAGAGGCAAAAAAGTAGCCTATGTAAAGGGACCTTGGTAGCTACTTTCCTTCAACACATCTCATGATCTATCTTCTCTCCAGTTTCCTCAAGAAGTCAACTTCCTTATCTTTTCCCTTAAAGACACACATCCCCTCCTTACTTCCCTGTCTCTATCAGGGAAACAGTCGTTTTTTTGACTACCCAGGTTTATAATCTAAGAGGTATCTTGAAATGATCACTCTTTTACAAAAATATTTTTTCAACTAATTACTGAGCACTCCCCTTCTTAAAGTTAAGCTTCCTTACAAATAATTGAAGAACTTAGGTGATACTGCTTGCTTATCTCATCTTTGTTTACTAAAGATGCTGTAACCAGCACATTATTCTTAGTCGTTGTGCTCTAAATATATTTTAATGCTAATATGCATGTTGTATATATTTATAAGTATCTGTACATGTGTAATCAGAATATATGTATTTATACACTCATATTTACATGTATGTATAAATGTAGATATTTATACCCCACAATACTAATAAACATTTGTAATTTATACATAAACATATATGGAGAAGGAAAGAGAGAGAAGATAGAGAAGAGGAGAGCAGAGGGGAAAGGAGAGGAAGGAAAAGGAAAGGAGAGGAGAAGGAAGGGGAAGGAAGGGGAAAGAAAAGGAAAGGAGGGTAGAGGAGGGGAGAGAGGAGTAAGAGAATAGAATAAAGAAAGTGTATTCAGGACTTATGGAACTAATTTAACCAAAGCATAAAAATTTTTGCAAAATTTGTTTGAAATGTATCTTATATACACATATGTATGTATATGTTAATGAGATAACGCCAAAATTTCTTTTAAAAAGGCATGAGACCATTGTTAGCAGTTAACAGGTCTAATTTCATTATCTAGTTTGAAAGGCATGGAAATGTGTGTGTGTGTGTGTGTGTGTGTGTGTGTTTAATAATAACCAATCTAAAAGCCTTTAGTTTAAGCAGCAGAAGTATTAAACAATGATATAAAATTAGTAAGTTCTTAGATTTTTTGTAGAAAAGAGAGACACATCTCTTTGATGGACTTAGAATCATTCCTCACTGAAGACCAAGGAGATAGGCAAAACCCTTTGAGAATCATCTGTTTCTGTATTCTGTGATACTTAACCATGGTTATTTAAGTATTGCAAAATTTCATTTTATGAATTGTTATGACCAAAAGCCTAACTTTGTCACTAATTCAGGTAGACTGCAACTTATTAATGTTACACAATTTCTGGGTCAACCTTAAAAATATTTCCATATTGGTATCACCAAAGACATGTTTGCATTCTGCTGGCATAACTAAGAACTCAGAATCAACTCCATGGCAAGATGAAGCACTGGAACACTCATTTATTGTTTCTGTCTCAATATACTCAATTTCCCTTGAAATCCCCGGATGTCAAATCAAATAGAAATGTAGACCACTATTTTGTACATAAGGATCTTTGTGGGCTGCCTATTGACTTAGTTTTAAAATGTAGTTATCTGTGTTTTATTTTACTTTTACTTATTTTGTAAAGTATTTTCTAATTATTTTAATCTAATCTGACTGTGGTCAGGAGTGTCCTGGGCCATACATGTCCTGCAGGCTGCATATTTAACAGCTGACATATTTAATGTACAAAAAGTTTCAAAATGCCAGGACGATTTAGTTTGTTACAAACTTGTTTAGTAAACATGAGCCTTAATAGTAATTTTACAAATTATGAAACTCTAACATGGATCACCCCATGCAACTGACCTATAACGTACTTTAACAGATTGCCAGAAGTGAATTTAAAACAAAATTGTCTTTCCTGACCCATCTTTAATATTTAAAATATTTGTCATTTATCTTTAAAGCGATATTTATTTTTAGAAACTAATTTTTCTTATTTTCTTGTGTGGTCTTACTGTTTTAAGCACATTTAATGCCAAGAATTATCTGTTGGTAAGTCAACATGGTTAATAATCATTCATTATTTTGGATAGAATTCATTCTGTTTTAATATATTCATTTCCATTTGGAAGCCATAAAAAGTGATCCACCCATATGATATCAAATTGAACTATGCTTTTTGAAAGGTGATTGGCATGTTTCATATTTGATGCTCTATAAAATATTTTAAGAGTGTTATGCATGCTATGTGAAATCCTTCTGAATTTAGGACTAAATTTAACCACCCAAGTTTAGGTTTCTTAAAACATGCATTTGGATTGATTTCATCCCCTTGAGATTAAATAATTATGTGGAATTAGGAAATCAGACTATTCATATCCTTATTAATAGTCCAAGCACAAACTTTATTGTCAGTTTGCTGCCTTTGGCTTCTTATGCCCTCGATGTTCACACAACTATTGTCGCCAAGATTATGGAGAAATAAAGCCAAAATTACTTTTAAAAAGGCATGGGAACATTGTTAGTAGTTAACAGGTGGTCATTTCATTGTCCAGTTTGGAAAGTATGGGAAAATATGTAGACTTGATGACTGGATTCAGAAGTTAAAAGTTTAAATTCTCTAGTATTTTAAAAATACTGTTACTTTGCCAATATTATTAAGTACAAAGGAGAGATATGAAGATAATGCTTGAGTCTAACAGACAAGAAGCCAGGAAATAAGGAGGGAAAGCCAAATCACTTGGGGAAAAGAGAATAGCTTCTCTCAAGAGTAGTTCTCTGGAAGGCATGTGGAAGGAGTTGCTTGTTTGCATCTTCAGGGAAAGGAAATTAATCTATAATTGTTTTTCATATTTTCAGGACTAGAACAATATATAAGCCTACCTCACTACATGTGTCTTCCTACATACACAGAGCAAAAATAGGGCATAAACTAAAATATGTGATAGAAAAAATAAAAATACTTGTACTGTACTCACTTAAATTTAAAATAATTTGATAATTTTAAAAAATAATAATGGATTGTGTCTATATTTTGTAAAGGGAATCATGTTAGGCCATACTGGACATATAAAAATGAAAGAGGCTGTACTTTTCCTTTCAGAGAACTTAATTAAAGAAATTCAATATAAGTTCATGAGGAGTTTATAGAATTATAGGAAAAGAGATCACTTCAGGTTAGGAGAATCAGGGAAAAGAGGTGGCAAATGTTTCTCAAAATTTAGATAGAAAATCGGGATTTTGTGTATAGGTAAATTCTTGATTTTTGAAATTTAGATAAAAAAATGGGGATTTTATGTGAAGGTTAAAAAATATAGCCAAAGTCTGGAAGGTATACAAAATAGCTGAGAGAAGATAAATGTAATTTGGAGAGAGCATAGAAGGGTTTGCCAAGATAACTAAGTCAAATTGGCAAAGTAGGTAACTGGGTGTGGAGCACCTAGAAATGAGACTAAGGATTTTGTTCTTTAGGAAACATGAAGTCACTGAAGGTTTTTGAGCAGGGGGAAAGATGAGATTAGATCAATGATTTGGGAAAGAATAATCTGAGTTGTTATAAAATGGGTCAGAGAGTGAAGTGGAAGCCCATTTGGGATTCTGGAATTATTCTAAAGGCTTCCAAATAATATGATATCAAAACAAAATAGAAATAGTATCAATACAAGAGATATGTTGTTTAAATCACTGTAACACGGCTACTGATTGACTCTTTTAAGGCACTGGAAGGATCCATTGGATGAAATGACAAAATAGGTGTAAGTGTAATATCTCACACTTTAGTTAGAAAAAAAAATTCACATTCACATAATACAGATAGAAGAGGTATAGTTAGTTAACAATTTATCTGAAGAAAAAAATCAGGTGATTTTAGTGGCTGCAAATTTGGTATGAATTCACAATGTGATATGGTAGTTTGGGAAGGTAATGAGCTCTTAGGTTACTTAGGAAAGACTAAGAATAAGGTTGTAATAGTCCCCTGTAATTGATACTAGTAATAAAACATATCGGTTGTCATGCTTAGTTCTAGGTGCCACATACAATAAAGCAGAGTTTAAAACATTTATTGAGTTTCTATTAGATTCCTGAAAGTGTGGTAGGCATTGGAGATACAATATAAGTAAAGTTAGTTTCTGCCCTTAAGGAGCTTTTAATCTAAAGGGGGGAGACACACAAAAGGAAACTAAAAAGGGAAATAGAGTTGGAAGAAGGTAACCTGTGTAGAGAGAGGCTTCATGGCAGAATGTAATCCAAAGAGTGGATCTGATGGGAAATGAAATGACCTCAGTGGACTTCTGAGTATTCTTTATATGGAGTCTTTATTTATTTATTTTT
The DNA here is from genome assembly GCA_023553655.1 of Myrmecobius fasciatus. NCBI lineage: Eukaryota > Metazoa > Chordata > Mammalia > Dasyuromorphia > Myrmecobiidae > Myrmecobius > Myrmecobius fasciatus. The sequence continues at coordinate 36,589 of JAJPUD010000714.1, forward strand.
TTAATTAAAGCTTTTTATTTGTATAACATATGTATGGGTAGTTCCCCAGCATTGATCTTTACAAAGCTCTCCATTACAACTTTTATCCCCAGTCCCCTCCCCTCCCCTAGATGGCAGGAAGTCCACTACATGTTAATCATGTAATAATAGTTGATAAGTTGTATAAGAAAAATCCTATCTACAAGAAAAAAAAGAAAACCAGAGAAAGGCAACACAATGCAAGCAAACATCAATAGAGATCATGAAAATGTTACCTTGTGGTCCATATTTCATATCCCTCTCTCTGGGTTTATATGGTTTTCTTCCGTGAACAATTGGGTGTTTTGCTCTACCCTCCAGGTCTCCATCCCCTACAGGGATGAAGGCTAGTGAGTTTCTGATAAAATGTGAGAACAAAAGCTGAAGCAATTTTCATAACAATGAGTTTCCTGGTAATATGCTTTTTTCTGTGCAGGGGCAAAGAAGGAACAAGGATGGGATGATGATGGTAGAGTAGAATCCAGAAAGTACAGCTTGTAGAAAATGAAGAGTTCACTGGGATCTGAGCCCATTTGGAGAAGAATATTCAAAGGCAGTCAGCCAGGAAAGGGAAATGACTCAGATTCATTCCATATGAAAATTTGTTGAATGAATTTGGGGTGTTTAACATGGGGAATAGAAGACTTAATAGACATAAGGTATTTATCGAGTATTTGAAAGATTGATACATAGGTTTTACCCAGAGGATAGAGCTAGGAACAATGGAAAGAAGTTGTAAAGAATAAAATTAATACTTTGTATATGGAAAATTTTTCTAATAATTGGACATATCTAAAAGTGAAGTTTTCTATATCTGGGAATGCCAGGGGGAGAGGGAGAGGTATTCTCTAATTGTAGAACTTTCAGCAAAAGCTCTAATTCTACTTGTGATATTTATCATAAAGGGTATTCTTTTCAATATGGTTTGAACTAGATAGTCACTGAGGTCTATTTCAACTCTAAAATTCTAAAAGTTAGTATTTGTGCTTCAGGCATGAATGGTAGGATGAATTGTGATGTCTTTAATAGAAATAGGAAAATTTTAAAATGGAAATTATATTTGAAAATGGAAATAGATATCATAGTCACCTGAGCATTAACTGTCATTCCCTTACCCTAACATAAACCAGATGAAAAAAGCTACCTAAGCATTCTCAGAAAAAAAAATCACATCAGATAATATGAAAAGTGAACCATGGGCCACTTGTTTGTGAACAGAAGGACATGCAGTTAGCAATCTTTACTTGACATTTTAATATCCTGACCATCATCCAAATCCAGCTCAAATCTCACATACTCAATCAAATTTTTTCCAGTCTCCTCCCCCTTTGGAAATAATTTTCTCTTATTTTCATAATGCTTTATACTTTTATATGTACTTAAAGTATTATAATTATATATATACATATATATATTACATACATATAATATGTATATAACGTATGTACCTTCCTTGTCCTCTGTGTTTTGAGTGAGTTCAGGTACTAGTTTTTATTCTTTATTTCCCCTGCAGTGCTTAGAGCAGTAACTTGTATCTAGCAAGTGCTTAACAAATTTTGATAGCTTTTGGATTATTGGGGAAATAATTTTCTTTAGACCTTCCTTTTAATCTATTTATTCATTTAATTCAAGTAATATTTTTGGAGTAACTACTAAATGCAAGGCACTTTGGAAGACGTGCGTTAATGCCATGTTCCTTCCTTCGATGACTTTCTGTTCCTATTTACCTCTGTGATAATAAATACTTCATGAGCAAGAATATAATTATGAATCACTTATTTACAACCTGTTCATTATTTTTTTTAGCATTTTTATATTGTGCTGTAAGCATCTCTTACAATATGACTGAATTCAATTTTAGCATCATCTATCTGAAAGACAAAAAATATTTCACCTAAATTTTTTTAATTCTATAAGTCTCTATTCCCCCATTTACTTTTTAAAAATAACATTTTAGAATATACTTTTGGATAATCAGACCTAGATTTCAGATGTAACCATTCAATATGTCTATTCTTCTTTCCAAGTTCAAGCAAGGCATTTCCTTGGGATGTTTCAAATTAAAGATTGTTATGTAAGAGAAAGGATATTAATTAAAAGTTTTTAATGTTGTGGAAAGATTATTTTAGTTAGTAAACTGTAACATTTTCCCAGATTAATGTTGAGTTTTATAAAAAACTCTTTTCATCTTAGATTTTTTTCTACAATGTTGTATTTAATATCAACCTTTCTTAATGACGTTTATATTTACCTATAAACACTCAAGCAAATAATCATGTTTTTGAGGACTAAAAGAAATGAGGCAGATGTATGAATAGAAAATATACTCTCTTTGTATTGTTTTTAATTAAATGGTCATAGAAGTTTTGTTCTATGAAAACTTAGTATTCCTAAATATGGATAAAAAGAGTTAATATATTTAGTAGAATGAGTAATAGGAGGTGAGGAACATGGATGGAAATGGTTGATACAAATGGGGATGAGTTAAATATTGTAGCTGATGGAAATAGTTATAGACCATTAGAATGTATTTTGTATTTTTTTTAACTTGTCTGCATGCCTTGCATACCCATCTTGAACAGAAATAGTCTTACTGCTAATACTGGGCTTTTCTAGTACTAATCCAAAGGTTTACAAATATAGAGAGTCCCCAATTTAGAACTAGATTGTGTTTCAAAAGTTCATTAGTAAGTCACTGGCTTGGAATTTAGAGTATACTTTCTCAGAGAAAGACAACTATAAATGTTTATTAGGGTCCCAGGATAGCCAACAAAAAATTCATTTAAACTATAAGGTATTTGAACTACTGTATTGATATTATTATACAGCCATGAAACACAATTTATAACATTTTCCATGAGAAAGCTTCTTTTGAGTACTTTATAACTCAATCAGTAGAAGAGTTTTCTGCTACTTACCAGACTATTTAGAATAGATTCATATTCTTAAGATTGAGGTGATAAAGTGTGGACTTGGGCTTTACACCTTCATAGCACTGGGAAGGGATTAACATCCTGGACATCTATAGTAGGACTTCTTAAATTTTTTCCATTCATAATCCCTTTTTGTCCCCAAAATTTTTACATAACCCTGGATATATAGCTACATAAAATAGGTATATAAATCAAACATTTTATGATAATAAATAATAATTTCATAACCTTCACATTCACCTATGGGAGAGAATCCATATGGGGCTCTGTAGGACAAGAAGAGGAGGCAAAGGAAATTAAGTTTTAGTCAATGTAACAAAGTGAGGAAACCTTAGGTAGCATTTTATGTAAGGAACCAGAGTCAAGAGTCTCTTAGTAGAGTATTTGACAAATAGTAGGCACTTAATAAATGTTTATTTACTTGACTTGAACTCTGCCTGCTTTTGTAATTAAGTAAGTTTTTTTTTTCTTACAATTTCAAAATCTTTTAAATCAAGGTCAACATTTCTAAATATGTTACATTAAAAATACTTTAAAAGAAATTGCTATTAATTTGTTATTTTCTGTTTTCACATGAAAAAAATAGTTTTAACTGGTGACCATTCTGACCTTACTGGAAAATATGTAATTAAGAAAATATGTAAGATTTATACTATTTATCAAAAAAAAAAAAAACAACCCAACTCATATCAGTTTCTCAGATAAATATGTAATTAGGCAATTGTTTTAAACACATATTATGAAGGCTGTTCTAGAAACTCATATAAATACATAATTTGTTTTTTTACCATTTTTTATTAAGAAGTTTGTAGAAAACAGCCCAATCTTGCCAATATATGAAAGTAGTAAGACAAATAAGCCATCTGCCAAGAAAACAAAGACAATATTAAAATTGAAAAAAAATATACAATATCTAGTTAGAAGAAAAAAGACAAACTCGTATCTGATAAAAAAAGAGAAATCATTGAAATATCTGAATGTCATGCTGAATCTTTGATTAAGATTGAAATAGTAAAGATGATTGACTAAGTGCTTTGAAACTATCAAAGCAAAACATCTTTAAGTTAATTCTAACCCCTTCCATATTAAATGGTTACATTAAATCTTGAGAATCAAGGTCTAAGGTGGGACAACTACTTTAATTTGCCCTGGGGCAGTTCTGCTTTAGTTCACCCTGGGGCAGTTCTGCTGATTGAATTATTTCTGGTGCTGATCAGTTCTGTTGATTGATTGATTGCTTTAAGATGCTGTGTAATGGCAGCTAGGTCTGATGCTCATCAGGGGTTCAGTGGTTCACAATCTATCCCCCTCAAAAAGCAGACCCTCCAAACCACCTGCCCACAATGAGGACAGATTGGTCCAAGAGGCCCGCAGAAGACTCCCAGGTGTGTGAAAAGCACAACACTCCCACTCCTGTTCCAGCTCCCTGCTCCAACTCCCTGCCCCGGTCTCCCTGCTCTGCAGTCTGGGTTCAGCAGACCACCCCCCTGCCCAATTAAAACAGACCTGTTTTGAGGTTCTTCCAGAGTATCTTCTTCTAGAATCGTGTTATTCTCCAGATATTGTGGATTTTTTTGCTTCAAAATCAGTCTAGAGGCTTCATATGTTGTTGGTTTGAGGGGAGGTTAGAGGAGGTTACAAAGACTCCTGTCTGATCTCCACCACCATGGCTCCACCCCCAGAAGGAAGTCTAAAAGGTCATAATTAGCATTGCAAAAATCTACATATTTGCTATGGATCCCCCCCTAAAAAAAAGTAGCTAATAAATTCATGGTTTGTATGACTTAAAATTTCAATCTTTAAAAAATTATTTTCAAAACATATACATAGATAATCTTCAACATTCACTCCTGAAAAATCTTGTGTTCCAAGATTTTTTCCCTCTCTTACCTCCACCTTCTCCCCGCAAGTAATCCAATAGACAGCAAGTAATCCAATATATGTTAAACACGTGCCATTCTTCTATACATATTTCCACAATTATCTTGCTGCACAAGAAAAATCAGATCAAAAAAGAAAAAAAATTAGAAAGAAAACAAAATGCAAGCAAACAACAACAGAATGAAAATACTATGATCCACACTTAATCTTCATAATCCTGTCTCTGGATGTATATGGCTTTTGTCATTGCAAGGTCACTGGATCATTTCTTAAAGAACAATAATTTTCCATAACATTCATATACCATAATTTATTCAGCCATTCTCCAATTGATGGACATCCATTCAATTTCCAGTTTCTTGCTGCTACAAAAAGGGCTGCCACAAACATTTTTGCACATGTGGGTCCCTTTCCCTCCTTTAAGATCTCTTTGGGATATAGGGCCAAGTAGAAACACTGCTGGGTCAAAGGGTATGCACAGTTTGATAGCCTTTTGGGCATAGTTCCAAATTGCTCTCCAGAATGGTTGGTTCAATCCACAACTCTACCAACAATGTATCAGTGTCACAGTTTTCCCACATCCTCTCCAACATTTATCATTATCTTTTCCTGTCTTAGTCAAGCTGAGAGGTGTGAAGTGGTACCTCAGAATTTTCTTAATTTACTTTTCTTTGATCGGTAGTGACTTAGAACATTTTTTTTTTCATGGGACTGGAAATAGTTTTAATTTCTTCATCTGAAAATTGTCTGTTCATGTTCTTTGACCATTATCAAATGGAAAATGGTCAAGCATGGTAACTTTGGCTGACCAAAGCATTTTGTTGAAGAAGTAGAGAGAAGTTAAGACAGTTGTGTCTAGATATAGATGGAAATAAAGATAGATAGATATGAATGTTTGAGAACTTTAACATTCATGCAATCTAGATTTAAAAAGAAAACTGCTATTTAGTTCTCTATAAAATAGTTAGCATATATATATATATATATATATATATATATAATTTTATGGAAAAGATAAACTAGATGGCAGTTTTTTACTTTAAAAAAGGAATCACAGGAAGATTCTATTGTAATAAATAAGGCATACCTATGTTAAAAGTTATGTTCATAGTTCTCTTATGAGTATGCCTTAAATAAAATCTTAATAAGATATTTCTATTTTATTAATCTCCCCTTTGGGTTTCAAAATTTCTAATTTAGGAGGCAACTAGGTGGCACAGTGGATAGTGCACCAGCCCTGAAGTCAGGAGGACCTAAATTCAAATCTGACCTCAGACAGTTAATATGTCCTAGCTGTGTGTCTGTACAAGTCACTTAAACCCAATTGCCTCAGGGGAAAAAATTCTAATTTAGTATTTAATTGGGTTCTTTTTTATTTCATTATTTTCTAGCTTTTTTAGTTGTATTCCTAATTCATTGATCTAGTCTTTCTCTACATTATTTATATAGCTATTTAGAGACATAAAATTTCCCCAAAGAATTGTTTTAGCTGCATCCCATAGGTTTTTGGTATCTTGTCTTATTATTGTCAGTCTCTTGGATGAAATTATGGATGATTTCTGTGATTTGTTGTTTGACACACTTATTCTTTAGAATTAAATTATTTAATTTCCAATTGATTTTTAGTCTATCTTTTTGGATAATAATGTTTATTATCCAACATAGGATTAGAAGAAAAGTAAATTATATTAAAATAAGTATTATATTAAATGTTTTTTTCTCCATCCAACTTCACAATCCCCATGAAATCTATCCATTGACCCTAGATTAAGAAATTATGCTCTAACATTAAAACATCTGCTTCTAAGGTGCTGACCCACATTGATAGTTTTTCTTTTTTTTCACCTTAAGGTTTCCTGTTATGATGAAATCACAAACCCTGTGCCTGTCAATAGGTGCTACTTTGTCAAAAGTAGTTTTTTTCTGACCTTACTTTAAGGATTAGGTGTGGCATCTTATATTTCTATACCATCTCTGATACAATATATTGTTGTTATACTTTGGATATAGCCCCATAGTCTACCCCTCCAACTTCTTCCCCATACATACAACACAGAAACATTTCTTTGATGGTGCCATGGGGTGCTTAGTTATGCATGGTAACTGGGAGCTGGGGTCTGAGCATCTGTAAAACTCTAATGAAAAATCAAGTCTGTGAGATGATACAGGGCCTGGGATACAATGAAGTCAGCCTTATAGTGGTGTTGTCTACCTATCTACATAGCTTTCTGATCTGGAATATGTGAATATGTCTTTTAAGGTCAAAATCTGTCTAAACTATCATCTCCATTACATAAAGTATTTTTTTCTTCCTAAGGAAATTGAGAAAAAGGGGAGGTCATTGATTATTATAATTTTTATCGTACATTATGGAAGATTGCATTCAAAATGTATGTGGGGTAATTTTTGCTTCACAAAGAAGTAAATGTGTACCTGAGAGAGTCTGAACATGGGACTTCTGGTCCCTAGGCCATTAGTATACTTCATTTTTTTTATCTATAAAATACGGATAATACCTTACTCTTTTCTGCCTCACAGGGAATCTTAAGAGATTTATAGCCAGTACATTTTGAGCTTTGGGGGAATAAATCTGCTATATGAATTCTAGGTGTTATCATTAAAATAAATCAATTTCTTTGATTTTCTTTCATCTTCTAAACACTGCACACAATGCTACATAAGCACATAAATATATCACTTGAATCGAATTACCACAGGAAGGTAATAGATAAAAAAAAATAGAAAATGAATTAAGAAGTCAAAGGTCACTATTAGGAGTAGTAGAAATAAAAGAAGCAATGTGTTATGGCAGCCAATAGAAGAATAGAGAGAAAATAAGACACACCAAAGAATCAACCTAACCTCTAAAAAGCCTAGAAGGAGAAATGTTGCATCCAAATGCTCTTCTGAAGAGATTAAAATGAAGAAGAATGAGAAGTGAAGAGAAATCTGACTAGAATAGGAATTCTTAAATTGTACTAAAGTGGTGTGTGTGTGTGTGTGTGTGTGTGTGTGTGTGGTAGCTCTTCAGCAATCTGTTAAAGTCTGTGGACGCCTTCTCAGAATGTTTTTAAGTGCACAAAATAAAACAGAATATAACAGAATTATGAAAGAAATTATATTAAAATACATTTATCAATTATTTTAAATAACATGTTCATGTAGCATAGGTTAAGAAGCCCTCGTATATGTAAGAGTAGATAACTTGAGACAACCTGTAGCAACCTTTGACATAAAATCTTTAAATTAACTGTGGCAAGGTTAGCCCTAAATCAAATTTGGAACTAAGCAAAATTCCTCTTTTTCTCCCCATTACTAAGTCTCTGTCTTATCAGAGATAACTACAAAACCTGTATCACCCTTTTCTTCACAAGGTCTCTGAGGGTCCTCTCTTTTGAATCCCAGACATTTTGAATAGCATCTCATGTTGCAGATCCCTCCTTACAATCCCCTAATCCCTTTCTCCATGCTCACTGGGTTTACTAAATGACTGAAATTAATCTGGTAAGATAGTTGATAGCTTATCTCTTTATATTTCAGTCTTGCAGAAGGAAGATGATAGGGAGATATTTTAAAGGGGATAGAGAGGGAATTTTAGGGTTATTTTTCAAATTTTATAATGTAAGTGACTATTACTTGGTCTTTCTTTAGCACCAATCTAGCCTACATATTTATAATAATTTCATTTATTAAACTATGATAGTATGTGCATTTTGATGCTAAATGTATATTTATAACTTTTTTTTCTTTCAATCCATAGTTTCATACTAATTCAGATTAACCAATTACTTGTATTTTCTCTGTAACTCTTAACTCAAGTTGTGAACTCTGGAGGTAGGGAAGGAAGAAGGAAGGAAGGAAGGGAGGGAAAGAGGGAGGAAGGAGGAATGGATGGAGGAAAGGACAGAAGAAAGGAGGAAGGAACAGAGGGAAGGAGAGACCAAAGGAGAGAGGGAGAAGGGAAAGAGGCTAGGAAGAAGGGAAGGAGATAGAAAAGAAGGGAGGGAAGAAGAGAGGGAATAAAGGAGGAAGAGAGTTGGATATATCCCAAGGTCTTGTGCAAAGTCCACTTCACATATAATCTTCATATTAACATTTTCCATTCAGCATGCAACAAAAACACTTTATTTTTTAATATTTTTTTATATTCTATTCTTCAGACCTTGGTTAGTTTCCCATAATTATGTAAATATCATTCTGAATTAAAAGTGACAGCTATTTATTAATATAATAAAATATATCTTAAATAACTTCCAAAAGTGTCATTGCAGGCCAGACTATTGTTTATTCAAAATTATTGAGTAAAAATCAAAATAGGACAAAACTAGACCATCGACTTAAGCCATTAAAGAAGAAGGGAACGAACATGTATTCTTTCTTACAAACCATTTCCAAAAGACATCACTGGATCTCACTAGCTAGGAACAACTAGATTTTATTCTCTCTTTCTTTCCCAGTGTCATGTTTAATTCCTCTAGAAAATGATCTCTGGGAATGCACAAATAATTCTATTCTCAGTGATGATACTGTTCTACAATTTGGAAAAAGATGCTTATTCTTAAAACATTTTTTAAAATTTTGGGAGGGGGTTCCTTAAACTTCTTAATATTGACTAGTTTTGCTTCATTAAGTTAGCCCTGCTTCATCAGGATAACTTACATTATGGTAATTAATCCTTTTTCCCCCCAGTCATGCATGTATTTGTTATTGGGGTTTTGTGGCTTATTTTTAAATTAGGCATAACCTGCTTCCTCAAAGAATCTGGCAAAAAAAAAAAAAAAAAAAAAAAAAACCTAAGGAAAGTTCACTTAACTAATTTTCATTGAACCAAGTCCAGAATTTTAGTCAAGAAAAGTTGGATATTAATCATGTATGAGTGGGATCATTAAATTTTCCTTTACCTTCTAGAGCAGCAGGTCATTATAGAGCCATGAGAAGTGAGCTCACTTATTCATCTTTACAATTACATAAAATTAATCATTTTATAGCTCTTTTGAGTAGTTTTTACCTATTACTTGAAAAATATGTTGGGATATTATTGTGTAATAAGATATGTTATTATAGATGTGACCTGTGAATTGATAATATGCTCCTTGACACAGTGTCCTTATTAGTTATCAGTCTTTACTTGACTAATTTAATTGTTTCACACAATTGGCACTCCTTTGTTGAATAAGTAGAAAACTTGTTGTTAAAATATATATGTAATTGTGTCTATTCTTAATTATTATTATATATACTTTTAGGGTGTTCTTTTTTAAATAAAAGTTTCATGCCTTTTTTTAAACACACTTCTTTCTAGATTTAATTTCCCATCTATAAATAAGCTCTCTTTGTTACATTCACCCCCCCCCCACAAAAAACTCTTAAGCAAAACCAACAGAGACTACATTTGGTGGTGATTGTAACATTCTGCCCTTACAGACCCACCCCCATTTGTCTAGAAAAAAGGGAGGTTCCCTTTAAGCTTATCTTAGGAGCAGTTAGATGGTATAGTGGATAGAATGGTAGTAATGTCAGAAAGAGCTGAGTTCAAATATATCAGACACTTACTAGCTGTGTGACCCTGGGCAGGGAATTTCTATTTGCCTCAGTTTCTTCATATATAAAATGAAGATAATAGCATTCATCCCCCACAGTTGTAGGGAGGGTAAAGTGAGATAATTTTTATAAAGCACTTATCACAATTCATGGAACATACTATGTACTTAATAAACATTTGTTTTATTTTTTTTCTTTCCTTCCTTTCTGTTTTCCTTCCTCCCTTCCTTTAGACTTTCTTCCCCTCCTCCCCTCTTTTCTTCTCTTGAGCCAATATTAGTCATTAGAATTACTGTGCATTTAAACTTATTTTAATTTTCACTTGTGTTGTCATCATTATGTGTGTGTGTATGTGTGTGTGTGTGTGCACGTATGTAATATTTATTCTGGCTCTGTTTACTTCACTCTACATAATTTTTTCTGTGTTTGATTTCTTGAGATATCATTAAAATAGAAATTAACCCCTATAATTAAAAATGATTGACATGAGAGTTCATCGTAAAAATTGAGATTAGTTAAATAAAGAATAAGTGGATCAAAATATGTATACTAACTTGTGAGCACCTTTTTGTCTATTCTTATAACACATCTCATCTTTGACTTTGAAACTCAAGAGTTTAAACTCAGTTCTTGTTTCAATGGACTAATCCCCTTTTTATAAATCATGCTTATGTGGAAGTAATTTGCACATCATTTAAAGAGTATTTGCTTTGAAATATTCACCTCAAGCCCTTTTGTATATCCTTTCTCTCCAAAGATTTGTAGTATTTGTTTTGTTCTCTGAGGTATAAAAGACATGAATAAACTTTATTTCTGTTGTTTCAAGATTAGTTAAATAAAATGCTTATTAATTCAGCTGGGACTGAAACAAACTTTAGTGAAGATGATCACACATATGACCCTTAGGAATAGAGTAATACAGAATGTCTGTTTAAAATCTCCTTGGACTTGTTCAGAAGAGTATTGAAGAACTTGTGTTCCTGAAAATGTCCATGAACACATTTTCTTTTTTATTGCAAAGATGAACCATACTAATTATTTTCCTTCAAGAAAACAAATGCCTATTTGTGTTTCAACCAAAATTATACAATCCATTAAACCAGCTTTCAGAAAAATTACATTTGAATGATGAATATTGAACTAGCAAAGATATATACTTGAAAATCATTTCATGTCTATGCTATATAATAATGTAAACACATTATACAACATATAGTATACATATATATATTTGAAAATATACTTTTCATATATACATATACACATGTATATATCAATTTCATGCACAGGTATGAAATGAGTGTATATGTTTATATAAATGTGTAATGAGTTCAAAACAAAATTATCAAATTATCTAATGAAATTTTTGATATATCATCATATAAACTGAAGGTAAACATTTCAGTAATTTCCATCACAATGAGTCATCTTTCATTGCTCAATTCAGTCATTTTTTCAGTTGTGTCCAACCCTTCATGATCCCATTTAAAGTTTTGTTGGCAAAAATATTAGTGAGGCTTGCCATTCCTTCTCCAACTCATTTTATAGATGAGGAAACTAAAGCAAATAGCATGTGATTTGCCAAGAGTCACACAGTAATACCTGAGGCCAGTTGAACTCAGGAAGATGACTCTTCCTGACTCCAGGCAAGGCATTCTATCCACTGCAGGACCTAGCAATTCCATGTGATAAATCAGAATTATTGCTCCATTGTTTGCTGGTGGCCCAAGTTACTCCTCTGACATTGGTTGAGTTAAATGAAGACATAAGCATTATGAGTTTATATGTTGAATGTTTCCTGTTCCCTGCGAGCAGATTGAGACTGAACACACACTTTTGGTAACTCCCTACTTATCTGGAAATGACTAAGTAGATTCACTGGTCATAAATCACTCCTATGGATTCAGCCACCCACAGTCTTATTCTTCCTCTTTTCTTTGCAAGTACAGTAATAGGCATTTACACAGTCCTCAGGGTGCCAAATTTTCCACCATTAGAAAAATCTGCAAGTAGTTTCATTTATCTCCCTCACACAGTTAGCTGGGCCCAAATAAGTAGAAATCAGCAGGAATGAACTTGACTTGTTAAACTTTTTATTAGAGAAATGTAACAATTACCTGTTCCATTTACAATAGATATCAAACCCTTTGTGAAAGATACAAGAAAACTCAGATTTTCGTTATGAAGTTAGGTAAAGTTGTCTCTAGATTTTCTTTGTAAAAGAGGATTGTTTGCTTTTTTGCAACTATTCCAGGAACAATTCTCCTTATTGCTTTGGGAGGAATGGGGGAGAAATACTCATTTTTTTAGGTTATAAAACTCCTAAATTAATCCCAAATTAGAGATGCTGTTAATCAGACATTTAACTATTGAGAGGGTTTACTTATTGGATAGGTTCATTGTATCCCTGATGGAGAAATCAATTAAATATTTAGGATATGGATTACCTTCCAGGTTGAATAATGCATTTCATTTAAATTATGACCCTCCAATCCAAAACATTAAAGAGTATCTTAACGGATGGAAGCACATTACTGTCTCTTGGATTGGGTGCATTAACACTTTAAAAATGAATGTGCTTCCCAGGATTTCCTATTTGTTCCACCAGCTGCCTGTTGATGTGCCAGAGAAACAGTTTAGGGATAAGGATGTAAAAGAAGCATGTGTTACATTCCGAATGCATAGGTACACAACTGTAGGGTGAAATGTCCCCAAATGTGGCTATTTTTTCATTTCATCCCAGTCCTCCCAGTAAATTAAAATAAGAGGACATGACTCAGCATTTGAATAAAGGAAGGAACCGCATGGTAGACCATACATCAAAACTATATTTATTTCTGATTCATTAGGATTTTTATCTGAAATCATTCATCATGACTAGCATCTAGATAAAAATGAAAATAATGTATTGGGGGAGGGGAGATGGCAGAATCAGAAGCAAACATGAGTTTTCCACTTATAAAATTGTTCCCTGGTTCATTATAATGCTGATAGTTGTCAGATTCTTATTCAATAATATCATTTCAAAGTCATAACCTACTTTGTATAATCATTAAAAATTCTTCCATAACAAAGACTTTTTTATCTTTGCATTTTGATATTTGAATTTTTCTAGTCACATAGAACACAGAAAATCTTACTGATTATGTTAACAAAATCATTAAGTTAAAAATTAATGTTCAAGGCTTTAGCAAATTATAAACTTATGAGAGGAAAGAAGGAACTACATGGGAAAATATTTATTCGATGTTTTGTAGTGAGCTATAAATCTATGTTGCTGATTGACAGGTCCATTTCCTTTGGTCTCAGAGATTGTAGCTCCTACCAGTTTCCATTTCTTACACTCCTGATTCATAATTAACAGCTTTTATATAATTTTATTATCTTGTTCCCTGCAACCAAGTTTATCCAATCATGTCTGAAATGATATGGGTCAATCAATGCTTCTAGAAAGACTCTTCATGCCAAATCTGATATAGTACATGTTTCAATACATATAACTTCCAGGATAACAGATTTAGGAAACCTTTCATCTAAATAGTATAATTAGATAACTTGGTCGTCCACAAAGAGGATGAAGCATTGATGATATAAGATGGAATCAACAGTTCGATGAATTGGGGAGGTTTTAGCTGAAAATAAATCACAACTGGATGACACAAAATAAAAATCAAACTTTCAGAGCTGAGAAAGATAAGTCAGTTTATCTTTATAATCAGCTAGTGAGAGTCTCTATGATATCTTATTCGGTAGTAATAAAAACATGGATTTTTTTAAGGGCCTGTCAAAAAAGTTAGAAATAAGAGTTTTCCCCATTCAAAAATCATTTACAAATCAAAAAGTCATTTACTGAATGCCTGTGATAGACTTGAAAAAATCTTGAGATACAAAAGAAAGAAATGCATTTTTTTTCTTATTGCTTTGGTTGTCTGACTTGTTAAAAAAAAAAATGAAAGAACCACAGTTCTTATAGTATCTTCTAGGGAGAAAATGAATAAAATAATCTTGCTTCAATTAATAGCTAGTTTGATTATATAACAGCTGGGATTTATATAGTACTTCAAGATGTGCAAGTCACTTCACATTAATTATGTTGTTTGAACCTTATAACAATCCTGTGAGAAAGATCCTTCCCATTTTACAGATGAGAACACCAGTGATCAAGGAGATTAAGTGATTTTTCCTGAGGTCACACAGCTGATGTGTATCTAATGCAGGATTCAAACTCAGGTCTTCCTGGCTTCCAGTTCAACATTTTATCCAATGTGCCACCAATTACACCAATTAATATACTGGTGCTCAAATTGAAATCTAGGTCATATTATATTTTGAGGTTAAGAAGAAAACTTTAAAGCTCCCCTAGAATGATGGAGATAAAATTAAAAAACACATGTATTTTAAAATCCCTCAAATATTCTGTGATTTAAAAAAAAGTATATGAAATCATACTTTTATTGAATTGAAGTAAATATTTTTATTTCATTGTATGTCATGGAAATTTCATGAATACTTAAAATATAATTATGTAATATCAAAGGACCAAATATACCTGTTTCATATTAAGGATATTTTATACAAAATTAATACAGCACTAAATTATAAGATAAGATTTCAACAAACTTATTGGTTTTCTCTTCATATTAAAAGTTCCACTTCACTGGGAATTTTACATTTACCCTTAAAAATAAAATTTAATAGAGGGAGGCTTTAGCTGAATGAAGAATGGGAGTGGGGAAAGACTTGAGGTAGGTAAATCCACCAGCAACCTAATCCAGAAATCAAGATGTGAGGTGAGGTGAGTTAGTGGCAGTGGCAGAAGAGAGAAGAGACACATATGAGAGATGTTGCATCTGCTTGGATTTGGTGGAGGGTTACATAAAATAAAGAAATTAAATGACTTGTGAGCCTGAGGTACTCGGAAGACAGTATTGCTGTCTATAAGTATAAGGGAGGAGAAGAGAGAGGTGGAGTTGAGAGGAAAAATAATGAGTTCTGCTTTAGACATATTGAGTTCAAGATATCTCTTGGAGATATGAGTTTTGAAGTCAGCAGAAAGATTGGGTCTGGAAAGGTAGATTTGAAAATTGTCAGCATAAAGATGATAATTAAATCCACAGGAGCTCACCAAGTAAAATTGCTTGTCCCTTGTTCTCCAAGAGAACCATGTCATCAGGGAAATGATGTCATGACTTGCAAGTGAATTGGATTTAAGTAAGGGAGAACTGACAAGGTCACCTACCTCACTTTCCGCTCCAGAGCCATTTGGTCCAGTGGCCTGATAGAGATAAGAATGTATCTATCATAGGTTACTTTTTTTTTTTTTTTTAAAGATTAGCTATTAAGGGCAGAGCAGAAATAGGATGTTAGTTATCGGAGAAGAGACATTTAGTTTAGGATAGGGATAACAATCTGTTTATTGACTTGTAGACTATGTAGCCATTATAAAAGTCTTAGTATCCAAGGATTTAAGTCAAGTCTCAGGCAAATTGATATTCGTTGGTTTCATACATACACTCTCTACCTTCTCAATTGGCTCTTCATATCTACTACATATTTGGATATATCTCACCTGAATCTGCCAGGTATGTGTAAATAATTTAATTAACAGATGCCACTAAAAGATCACTCACTTTCAATTCAACCTGACTGGGATTCACACATATTCAGAAGAATTAAAACCAGCAAAATGTGTGTGTGTGTGTGTCTTGTTGACTAAAAATATTAAAGATATGGAGATACTTTTCCTTAAAAGAGACAATAGTCATTTGAGGCAAAGTCCCTCTATCTGAAGATGAACTAACTGTCTTCTAAAAAAATAAATATTCTAATAGAGTAGTAGTGTTCTTATGTTTCTAAATCCCAGCACAGTATCTTTCCCTCTACTATCTACGTTAGTCTAAGGACACATGGGGAATGTAGGAACATATAGTCAACTATAAAAATTCATATGGCAAGTATACATATTTAGGTATGGATATAATAAATATCTGTCGAGTTGTCAGTATAATTAGCCTCACACTATTAATGTCAAAATATCTTTATAAAACATATTAGCTAAATCATAAACCCCAAACTGGCAGGTAGGATTTGTCCAAGTATAAAGAGAAGTTGATTTGAGCTTAAACTATAATAAAATAAGTTAAATAACATGTTTATTAAGTTTGAAGTGAGTTCAAAAACAATTTTTAAAAAAAACCTCTTTACTAGAATAGCAGATGGTGAATTAAGAATATTTATTTTTGTTTGTAAAATCTTTTAGTTATTTAAAAATGAGGGAGAATTTTACTAACATATTTTTGAGCTCTCTGTTTCAATTCAACAAAAAAATATATATTGTACTGTAAGCTATAGGTGCATTGTGCCAAACCACATTCAAACTAGCATGTAGGATCCCTAATTATTGCTTCCCGCCTCAAGAGCAAGTGTATTTCTAGTGGTTTTCTATATTTTTTTCATTCACAAGCTGCCATACAATTATCCATTGAACTCTCCTCAATATTATTCAACCTTTTAACATCTCTCCATTCTCACATTAGCTCTTACAAAGGGATATTTATGATAAAAGTATAGCAAGGAATCAAGTACAACATGCGTCCAGCCTCAGGGCATGTTTTTCCCAATCACTTTGGTCCACAGACAGTAGAGTCAAACTTAAAATGGTTGTTACAAAATAATACCCTCCTCCAAGTTCACTTACCTCCTTAATCATTGCCACTATTATCACCATTACTATTATGTATACCACTATTACGTTCAAATAACTTCACTAGATTCTAGAATAAGGATAGGAACTGGATTTATAATTTCCTGTATAAGAAATTGGTAAGAACTCCCAAAGCATATGTAATTTCTATAATTTTTAGTCTTTGATGGTTGTTTGGAGTACTCAGATGTTGTGATTGCCTTATATAATCAATACATGTGAGAGATGGGATCTAGATAGATTTTCCTTATTTGGATACCTCTTCTCTATCCACAATGTCATACTGACTGATACTGATTTTTAATTCTTTAATTAAGCTCTGACTTTTTAAAAAATTAATGTGGCAATGCTCATCTAGCATTTCTCAGATGAACAATATATAATTATTTATAGAAGTATTAAATATATTATAAATTATTATACATGTATTAAATATTAGAAAATAAATTATTATATATTACACATATGTAAGAAAGGCAATAGAAGTGATAATAATGAAATTTTTAAAAGAAATAAAATTGAAGAAATTTAACTAAAGTAGTTATTTAACCTCAACAAATAATTATGACCCTAAGCTATTTTATCCTCTAAAATCTGGTGGAAAATATTTGTAGTCAGTCATCTATTTTGAGAATCTTGCTTGACATAGTAAGTGGACAATGTTTTTGAAATGCTTCTGAGATCTTAACTATTAATCTAATGCCTATAAAGAAGCCTGATTAATATAGGGCTTTTAAATTAGACATACCCATTGAAATTGCTCCAACTCCTAAGAATAGTCTATCCATTATAAAGATTCAAATTTGAAGACTTTCTAATTGTAGAGGGAGTCATAGTTTATTATTATTATAATTACATTATATATTGAAATAAATGTTACTTTATTAGTCTGATAGTTTGAAGTTTTTAGAAATTTGAGTTTCATTTATTTAAAATGTTATTTCAGATAGTTGCAATATTAGTTTGAAAATCTTTGTAGAACATTTTCCCATTTTCAATACATTTTGATTTAAATTTGACTTATAAATTATATTACACTGTTATATATGTTATATTATATTAATTACGCTATATTATCACATTAAATACATTATATATCAATTACTATTACATAAACTAGCAAATCCCTATGTTCTTTATGAGTTTCTTTGTGAAAAACATGAAATTAAATGGAAATCTAATTAATTTGACACTGAAGTTTTATTACAGTGCATTATCCTTCAATCAACAAATCTTTATTAACTACCTATAGTATGTCAGAAACTGAGCATATACACAGACAAAAATGAAAGTCCCTGCCCTCAAGGAGCTTAGATTCAATTTTAGCAGAAAACATGAAGTTTTAACATAAAATTAGTTCTGGGAGGAAGGGCACTGACAGCTTGAGAGAGCAATACTGAAACTGAATCTTGAAGGAAATGATGGATACAGAGATGTAAAGGTGAGGAAAAAGTACTTTCTAGCAGTAGACAATAGTAAATGTAATGGTGTGAAGACAATAGATGGTTGGAGTGTCGTGTATGAGGAATAGGAAGAAGGCCTATTTGACTAGTCCATGGAGTGTGGAAAGGAAATTAATGTATTAAAAGGCTGGAAAGATCAGTTGGGCTAAGTTTAAGAAGTGTTTTAAATGCCAAATAAATGAATTCATATTGAAACTATAGGCAAAAGGTAACCATTATTCTCTATTAAGTAGAGGTGTGATATGATTAGATCTATGCTTAAGAAAAATCACGTTGATGGTAATATGAAAGATAGATAGGAGTGGGTAAGAGACTTGAAGCAATAAGACCAATCACAAGATTATTGAAATGGTCCAGACAAAGGATAATGAGGGACTGAACCAAGAGAGTGACTATGTGAGCAGTGAGAACTGGTTGAATTTGAGGGATGTTGTAGAAGTGAAAATAACAAACCATGATAAATTATTACTTTTACTGAATTAGGAAGACTAAGGATATGAGAAAATGCCAAAGTTAAAAATCTAGGAGACTAGAGAAGTGGTGGGGCCCTTACCAGGATTAGAAAAGCTTGGAAGAGGTATGAAAATCTGTTTTCAGTGTAATGAGTTTAAAATGTCTCCAGTTCAAAATCATCCAACTGAATCAGCAAGAGTAGATTCATAATATATGGCTACAACTCAGGGCAGAGCCAAGGTTTATAGAGTCATCTGAATAGAGATGGCAAACCAGGGAATAGGAATCCTATGAATTTTATAGATTAAGAAGAAGAGATTGTTCAGGACAGAGCCTTGTGGTATATCCACAATGCAAATACATAATATAAATCTTGATATAGTATATAGATTTGTAGGAATCAATCCAGCAGTTAGAAGGAGAACCAGAAAAGAGAAATGTCATGAAACTCCAAAGGAAAGAAAGAGTATGTGTAGAAAGATATAGATGTAATATAGATAGAGAGGTAGATAGATAGATAGATAGATAGATAGATAGATAGATAGATAGATAG
>JAJPUD010000714.1:56143-119251 GCA_023553655.1 Myrmecobius fasciatus
TAGATAGATAGATAGATAGATAGATAGATAGATAGATAGATAGATAGATAGATAGATATAGATGCAAAAAACAGATGTAAAGATATAGATGTAAAAGATATAGATGTCAAATACCACAGAGAGATGAAGAATAATGAGACTGAGAAAAGTTCTTCATATTGGCAATTAAGAGATCCGGGGTAATTTTGGAAAGAGTAGTTGAGGATGAGGACAGAAGCCAGATTGAAAAGAATTAAGGAAGATGTGAAAAGAAAATGAGTAGTGTAGACATCCCCCTGCCTCCTTTTGTTAGTGAAGAGGCAGAGAAGTATAGTGGTAGGGTCTAATTAAGTCATTGGAGGGTTTTGTTTGTTTTTTTAGAAGGAAGATTTAGGCATGTCTGTAGGCAACACAGATAGAACCAGTAGCTCTGCAGAAGTTGAAGATAGGTGGAAGATTGAGGAGGCAATGAGCTGGAGAAGGTAGGAGGAGATAGAATCAAGGACACAAGTAGCAAGATTGGCTTTGCCAAGGAGAAGAACACCTCATTATCAGAAACTGGAGAAAGAGGTAAAACAGAAAACGAGGGCATATCTTTCAGGCTCATGAATGAAATTTGGGAGCAGTTACTACCACTAAGTGGCAGCTTCGCTTTGTTAAAAAGTAAAGCTATCTGGTTGTTTCTTTAGATCTAAGGCCCCACACAGCTGTTTTTTAAATATCAACGGAAACATTCTATGAGACAGATAAGAGTAAATGAGATACCAGTTTAATGAAAAAAAAAAAAAAAGAGGATAAGCCCTTTCTAAAGCTCTTTGATGTGCCCTTGACTAATTTTTGATTGACTATTTTTATTTTTAAAATTAATAATTATTCAAACTGAATGAAAAGATAGTTGATCTGCTTTAACCCTTCCAACTTAAGGAGTTCCTGATTTTGTTCATAATCAAACACGGCCTTGAATAATTTTACCTGGTAATTGTTGTGTCTCATGAGAAATGAAGATTCATAGACAAAACAGTAATCTTTTTTTCCCCATTAGATTAACTTGCATTTTTAAAGCATTGATTATTTATGCAGAATAAGGTTCTACCAGAGACTATTTTTCCAAATGATTTCATAGTAAAATTAAGTTGCAAAGAAATAGCACTTGTCTAACATCCCTGAGTTACTGCTACCATATTTTACTAAACTAAAAGAGGAGATGGCATATGGAGTGAAAGTGATAAATTTGGGATTCTAACAACCAGAATTCAAATCCTATCTCTACCACTTAGCCTCTCAAGACCTTCAACAAGCCACTTAATCTCTTGGACAAGTCATTTAATCTCTACAAACCAAAGACGTTTACTCTAAATCTAAAATCTCATAGAAGTATGAATTCTCTTTCTTATTATGTCTTCTTATCACCTGTTTTATGTTGTTTTTTTTTTTAATATTTAGCAAAGACAGGATTTCCTTCACTTTATTCTAAAGTTGCTGATAATCAAATCACCTTTCCACTGACAAAGACAACTTTTTAAAGGACTTGGCATTTTAAACAACTTAAATCTTATCCCAAACATAATATAACATGTTTTGAACATTTGTGAACACATCAGTAACCAATTTATTCAGTTTCAAAGTGGGTTGATTGTACTTCCTGCTGTGTGGATGGATCTTTTAAGCTTTATTCTGTCATCCTTGAAGAAGGCTCTGTTTAGCAATAGCTTTCTCTATTCAACCATATGCATTCCTCTGCTCCCAGGGAATATGATCAGGAAGATGAACTTTTGTTGAACACCTATAAATTTGTTATTTAATCAAGACCATCCATTTAGCTTTGAATCAGAAAAACTAAATTTGATGACTGGAAAGGCCAGCCTGGCTAAGAATGCTATAGTCGTAGAAAATCAACATCACAAGAGGTTTTCTTTTATGGGGGGAAAAAAGTGTCTCTATGATTTATATAACTCTTTAAGATTTATAAAGCATTTCACATATATTATCTCATTTGATCTTCATGACCAGCCTTGTAAGATAGTTACAATTATTATACCTATTTAGTAGATAAGGAAATTAAGGCTGAAAAAGAGTTAGGTGATTTGCAGAAAGACAGAGAGAGAAAGTGGCTGAGATAGGATCTGAACTGTGGTCTTCCTAACTTTCATTCTAACCTTCTATCCAGTATAAAATCTCATTGAAATAATCTAAAGAAACTATCAAATTTTATACTATCTTTCTCTTTTATGAGAATAGTCAGTGCTTGAGGATTTTAAAATCTAATTGTGTTTTTATAAAGATGGTTTAGTGAAGTAGACATAACAATAAAATAATGTAGACATTTAAAGTTTGGTAATTGTATTACTTAGAAAATAGTCAGTTGTTGACTCAAAATACCTAACTAAGTAAAAACCAAAGAAGATTTTTCTGATTTCATTGTGACCTTTTATGATTCAAAAGATATTTTATCAACTTTATATATGCTTCTAGAAGAACCTCAGTGTATGTTTATAAACTTTCAATTTTATGTCTTTCTTTGGAAGACATTTTTGTAAGGTAAATTGTTAGAGGTTAATAATTTGGCCAAACTTTAAATAATCTTTCCTGTGCTTTTAAAAATTATAGGTTGAGAGCAGCTTGATTGTTTGATATGGTTGTTCCCATAATATTTAAAATTTCATTTTGGAAACGTGCAGAATAAATTGTGAAGTATTGTGACAAAATCTACTGTTCTATATCAAACTTCTAATGGAGATTTTCATAAGAAAAGCATTTTCTACTTAAGAGTATGTTCCTAATGATCAAAATTTTCTTTCTCACTTGATCATAGAAAAAATAGTTCAAGAAATTTGTGTTGGAGAACTAATCCCTTTTATGCTTTTACTAATGCTTCTTTTTCCAGGTTAGCTATTATTCTGTTCTTTAGTTTGCTATTTCTCTTTTTGCCATCTGTAAATGCAAAATCAAAAATCTATTTTGTTTTCCTTTGAATTATATATCCACTTAAAGATTTTTTTATTAGACAAGTTGTCTCTGCCTTGTAAGAATACCATCTTCTCCCTCCTCCCCTTTATAGTTTGGATCACAATAATGAAACCTTTAGTTGCGCTTTAAAAATATGTATCATTCTAACTTCTTTTAACCCTTTACAATCAAAGCTTTATTTTGCTTATTGAACTTATTTTAGCTTTAACATACAGAGTTAGAGTGCTTTTCTCCATTCTCCTCAAAGTCTCTAAGCTCCCTCCCCCTTAGCCCATCTTCTTTTTTTTTTCCCCTTTTCTCTTCTTTATTTCCTTCTTCCTCTCCTCCGCCTGCTTTTGTTCTTCTGAAGATGCCCATTAACATTTGTTAATACATTTTAATGAGCATAAGCTAGTGGATCCAAAATGAACAAAAGAAGGGGCAGAGGAAGCCGAAGAGGGAGGAGGATGAGGGGGAAGAGGAACAGCTGGGCACTGCTGCCCGTTTTTAACTAATTTCGGCAGCTGACTCTGACTTCCACGACCGGCCCTAAATTCCATAGCATTTACTACAGCCACCAAATCACAGCAAATTAAGGGCCTAGGTCTTAAGAATTATCCAGACCTTGAATCATGGATTATTGTTGTAATCTTTTCCTTTAAATGATATGAAAATGGGCTATTAGAAATACATCAAATCAAGCCAGTGAAGGTCTCTGTTTTAGGATTTAACATCTACTATATTTAAGGAAACAGTTGATGCATCAATTAAAAAAGAAAACAAAACATACACAAATACCAGTTTGCCTTCTACCAGTTTGCCTTTCTCTTCATTTTCCCAAAATGAATATGAAATTGAATAATTTCAATTCTCATATGCTGGATATTTTTTTAAATGTAGCATTCTCAAAATTAATATAATTTTATTAGGTAATTATATGTCTGAAGCTAATTCAGGTAGAAGTTTGAGTTCGTTTTTAAGGTCATTTATGGTTAAGATTAGGAACTCCTAAAGACTACTTTCATGATACCAAAAGTATTCTGTGATATTTACATTGGTAGATGTTGGCCCTATTGATGGAGTGATGACCCTCTTTTAGAAAGTTATCTTCCTTTGCATATTCACCACTAATCCTATTGAGCCTGACAAGCAGTTTTAAAAGTTCATATTTGTGTTTAAAGTTCAGGTCTATCAACTTTCCCAGTTTTCCAAACAGAAAAAAAAAAAACATGCCATTTTGATTTAAATACTTGTATTATCATTTGCAGCATGTTGCAGTGATGGCCTATGGGATAGAAATCTTTGCCAGTGAACAAGCCACTTCCTCTGTTTCTGGCAACAGTATTTTAACATGGGAACTGATTTCTCATATTTTTCACCTTTGTTTCCAGCTTCATTTAAAAATATTTGCTTTTGTCATGGCAACCAGACGATTTTTAAGCAGTAGCCCTGATTGGCTTTTAGTCAATTCTAAGTAAAAATGATTTTGATTTGCAATTGGTGGATCAGATTCTCAAACTTGTCCTAACTGCCTTGCTCTAGGCAGTAATGGATGTTGTTTTGAGTCAACTAATACAGTGTGTTTTAGAAACCCTGTTGGCTAAGATTGAGATGGTTATTCTTCTTTTCTTATAAATTTTTAAGTGTTTTAAAATTAGGCCCCCAAATTAATTGGAAGCATGGGAAGGGACACAGAACCGTAACTGTTGTAGTATTTTCATTTATTTGGGGAGGGGAGGTGGTGATGATGGAGTGATGGTTTCTTGCAAATAAAAAAAGCATTAGGTTATGTGTATCCAACACCAACATTCCTCCAAGCTCTTAAGCTTCTTCCCCATGCTTGGGGCATTCATGAAAAGCATTGTATTTTAATGGAATTGGTTTTTGTCCTCTGGTATAGTTAGTCCCTCAAGTTCCTGACTCCTTGTCCTATAGTCATAAATCATGGGCACTTAGACACAAAGCAGGTAATTGTGGGGAGCCATTCTCTTGGTAATCCCATTCTCTCTTTTGTGTACACACTTGCAAATGTAACGGGCTCACATCTGTGCAGACACCCTTTAGGTACTTGTCTATCCCATCATCATTTTTAGATAACCAAGAAGTTCCCTTTGAAAGCTCTTACTCTTAGATGCCAGATGGTTGATGTCAACATAAATGACCATATTTTCAACAAGGAGGCCCAGTTTATCAGGTAGACGAAAATACCAGTTACCATAATTGTCACAGCTACATGGTTTAAAGCAGGCAAAACATACTTCTCCTCACGTGCTCTTTAGAACACAAAACTGAGTAAAATGGATATCGTTTTCTTTTTACTTCGAGAATTGGGCACAGCTGCTCCCTTACAAGCCCTAAAAGGAACAATAAAAGACAATAAAATCTTTACTTTCTCATGTTTCTAAGCCTCTCTTAGAAAAATAGCTTAGTGATCCATGAGTTGGTGGCCTGAAAATATTTATTGGTGCTATATACTTTGGAGCGTTTTTCCCTAGGTGCTATAATCAGGTAGAATGAAGGTTTCTAATAGACAAAAAGGTGGACAGACACTATTCAGTCTTCTGATGGCAAGTAAACAGGAATATGAAACTTTGGAATACCCACCATATGAAGTGAGTATTTCTCCTATACCATCTACAGATTCCTTCACCTTAACATTAATTTATGGACTCTCTATAATGTATATACATCTTGAACTTACTTCCAATCAGTAGGTTAAATTATATTTATAAATTCAAAAAATATAAATATTATTTACAGAATTATTTTTACTGCTAACAGAATTATACTTAAAGAAAGTAGCATGTCAGAGTGGATTGAAGGGAATAGATAGAATGGAATTGTGGAGTCAGAAAGACCTTTTCAAATCCTGATCAGAAAATTTAGGAAATATCATTAAGACTTAATCTCAAATAGCCTGAGGTTACTCTTTCAGATTTATCTCCTTGTCATAGGTGCATTCTGCCTTAAAGGTGGGAATTCCTACTCTGGCAGCTCTCTCCACTGGTATATCACATGCCCTTTCTATATTCTTACATGTGTTGGCATCAGGGATGTTTAGTTTCCTATCAAATTAAAATTTAGAGATTGAATAAGAATTTGTAGTTGCTGTTGAGATAATTCTCCATTGCATTGTATAGAGAGTAAAGTAATACATATACATGGTATGACTATCATTTCCCAATTGAAGAACAGTTCTTGATACCCAATTCTGCAAATTAGAAATTGTATTATTTTTCTTTAAATCAGAAAAAGTGAAATTAGAAACTTCTGCAGACTACCTTTGGATCACAACATAGCCATAATACTTAATGCAAGGCTATTAATTTATTTCCATTTAGGCTTACAGATCTTATAGACACAACAATTTTAGAAGAAGAAGTTTCATGCTAAAAATGTGAATTATACAGTAGTTTTTACAAGAATTTAATGCTAATGCACATAGGGTTCAGCACCATAATGACGATATTGGGCACTTAAGTCATTAGGCTGTCATATTACAGCAAAATTATTTGTACTATATAATCATTGTTTTCTTTTTATATTGTTCATATCTGAGCTTAGTACATCCATCTTTGCTATTACAGTATTATTTTGTTGTTGTAAATACCTATTTTTTAAGGATGATTTGAACATGTTCATAGTAGTTCAAGTTCATGTTTATTAGACCTTTGTTTGCCTAAAGCAGTGGAAATATGATCGAGAGGCTTGCAGTCAGCCTTATGGTGTCTTATTTGATTATGTATGGCTATACAGTGTCAGATACCATATATATTACATTTCAGCTACCTACTGTAGCCACTAAAAATGTCCATTCTTGGTTTTTTGTTTGTTTGTTTCCTAACCCAATTTTTCAGCTGAAGTAATATGTATGTATTCTCTCAAAATGAAATAAAAATGTTATCTGATTTTTTAAATAAAATAATCACTATTTCCTTTGGGGAATTTAAAAAATAATAGATTTAAGTAATATATTATCATCACTGATATAAAAGAGAGCAAATTCATTAGGATAAAATAAGAAAGATTTTTTTTTTAACTTACAGGAAATAGTCTTAATCTTTGGTACACTCAGTTCTGTAATTCCAAATGCTTTCTAGAACTGAACTTTTGCTGTTGATATTCTTCAGTTCAGTCTACTATCTCAAAAAGGGTGGCTTGTTTGAACATGCATTCAACTCTTGATTATCCATGGGTAAATTGTCAGCTTTACTGCTAATTCATCATGATTTGGGAGGGGGGAGGGAGGAAAGAGAGGAGAGGCATTGCCCTTCAACCCTGCTTAATTCAGACACAGTCTGACAAGTGTTTTTGTGAGTGTATGTGTATGTATAGCTGAATGTATGTGTGTGGTTGTGTATATCATGTACCAAAATGAGAAATGATCTAATGTTTTGTCATCTCCATGACCCAGTCAAATAATCACACAGCCAAGGCATTAATTGGCTATTTGCAAAAGCAATAACAAACATTAAAAAATCCAGTATTTCTGAATTGACAAGGAAGGATTATTTAAAATTAATATCATCCTTCCCCCTATTTTTCTTACCCCTGAATACAAACTGGTAGTGGGTGTAATGACAATAATGATCTTTCTAACATCAAATAAATTATTTTGAAGGGAAACTTTTTAAAGTTCTTATTCCATCTTTCTTCCATTATCATGGCCTTATTTGGATGAGAGAAGTCAGATAAATATTGCCATTATATTCTGTTAGGATACCACTTGGAAATTTGGTTTAATTCTCAGGTATTACAGTGTTAACAATAATTTAATTTATATAAGGCAATCACTTATATAGAACATGTTAATGGAGCTTTATAACAGGATTAAAAAGTGACTACCATAGGTGCCCTCATTCTATAAGAATCAGAAAGTCCTCCAAAGCACAACACAAGGAGGATGGAATAAACATGAAGGGCAAGATTCAAATTAATATATTTGACTATAAATCCCATAATGTTTTCCTTATATAGCAATTGCTGGTCAATAATTTAGATTATATGATATATCTCTCTGGTGCATTTTAAAATGGACCCAAGTATTAGTTGGGGAAAAAGTGAATTGTCACTAAGAGATATGCAAGGCAACAATTCAACAATTGAAAAATTACATACTAGTTGTTGAATACTGTGAAGCTATGGAAATACCAGATGCAAGTCAAAGCAGCCTCTTCTGGAAAGGCACCCTGAAGGAGATGATTTTTGACCCAGACCTTGAAGGAGATCATGGATAAGGATTTTTGGAGAAGAGATTGGTGAAGGAGGGTGGGAGAGAGGGCATATTCCACATGCAGCGACCGAGAAGAGTCTTTATAAATTAGATTACTACAGGGATGGGAATTATCACACTTGAGGAATGCCAAACAAGAGACTAAAAGGACTGACTAGGAGTATAATAAGCATAACACAGGAGGTTATTGCAAATCATAAAGGTCAAATGGGGAAGCTGAACTGGATATCTTAGGGATCCATTTAGATTCATCTACATGAATGAAATCAAAATGGCAAGAATATTCTGGCAGTTGTTTGCTCATAAACTGAACAAAACAATAGAACCTATATGTTCAGTTCAACAAATTCAACCCTACCAACATTTATTATATGCCTGTTATATAAAAGGCAGTGGACTAATTACTAGTTACTGAGATATAGAGCTTACAATAGAATGTAAGGTTTATCAGCTTCAGTTTCCTCATCTGTAAATATGGGGGAAATAGTATAACAAGTTTTATGCTGGTAAATATTTAACAAATTGTTTTCCATGGTGGGGGGGAGGAGTAAATGCACACAATACACTTTTGAGTCTGTGTTATTCACATTTTTTCCATTGCTCCTTTAATCTAGACAGTCAACATAACTTAAACTCTAATTTGTAGCTTTTGCCTATTTCTGAGGTGAAAATGCCAGACCAAAAATTTAACAATCCGCTCTCAGTAGAAGTTGACCTTGACAAAGCTCTGAATAGAACCTATATCACAAAACTGTTATAAGAATCAAATGAGATTACATATGTAAAATACTTTGCAACCTTAAAGAATTATATATTATAATATCATATATATTACATTTAAGAATTATGTTATATAAATATATAATCATTATTATGTCCACATTGTAATTTTATCATAAGTTATAGAATAAAATCTTTAAGCTAGAGTATTTCAAGTTTCACCTTCTTAAGCAAAATTAATCAAAGATACAAACAAATAATCTTCTTCATTGCAGATTTTTAAATTTATTGCCTTATAAAAAGTAATGAAAAAAACTTTCTATAAGTATAGAAAGATTAACTAATTTAAAAATATTCTTAAAGCTCTAAATAATGTATATCTATTAAATGACCTGGAATCAGAAACTATTTCTAGATTCCCATCAACTATAGGCTCAGGATTTGACCATGAAGAATCACCCAAAGGCTATGTTATAATTCATAGAGATATAATTCATATCTATTCATAGAGAACAAATAGAAGTTAAGAAGTATTAAGTAATACAGGCTATTCAAAAACATTAGATGACATGAAGTAAAACATCCTAAGTGCTCCCCCACAAAGAAGATATTAAACTCCCTTGAAGTTTAGAAAAAACAGCTGGTACAGTGGATAAAGTGCTAGGTCTGAAATCAGGAAGACATCTTCCTAAGTTCAAATCTGATCAGATGCATTTATTAGCTGTGGGTAAATAATTTAAATCTGTTTACCTCAGTTTTCTCATCTATAAAATGAGCTGAAGAAGGAAAGGAAAAAAAAAGTATCTTTGTCAAGAAAATCCCAAACAGGGTCAAGAAAAATGAGAGATAACTGGAAAAAAAATGACTGAACAAGTTTCCCCAAACAAATGAATTTTGGGGGATAAGTTTATAAAGTATATTCGACTACAGTATAAATATAAATATCTCTGGGAAAAAGTAAAGCCTTATCAACACCTTACCTTTGCTTAACACATTATAAGGGTTAGCAAGAAAGATATAGAAGATTTAATTAGGGGTGAGAGAAGGTCTGATAGGGGAGCTTGAATGTTGCAAAATTTCCCATTCTTCAAAATGTTGCCTTGCTTAGAAAATACTTTCCTCTCTCAGATATCCTGTTATCCTTATACCTCATACTTTTAAAAAGATTGTGACTCAAGAACTACAGAATCATTAATAATTCTAATTGTCTTTGAGATAGTTTATTCCTTTGAACACTTATGAAAATGACCAGAGATCCAAGAACTTTTTCCCAGTTTACAAAATCTTGGCAATAGAGGCAGAGCATTCTCCCTTAGTCATCAGGCATTTATTAAATTCCCCTTATGTGCTAGGCAGTGTGCTAAAAAGACAAAAGTGATAAGATCCTTAAGGAGCTTAAATTCTTTGGGGAAAGATAACATGCACATATATGAATTTGTTCAAAATGTGTGCAAAAATGTTTTGAAAAATTAGTGAGAAGGCCACTAGCAACTAGGGAAAGCTTTGTGTAAAAATAACACTTCTTAGACTTTCCCCTTGCCAAATTGGCAAATCTTCTATTATTAAGCCATTAAACCTCCATTTTAAATTTCCATTTTTACTCTGATGTTCAGAGTAGCTTGTTGAGAAGAAAGGGCTCACTGCTTCCAAACTATCTAGGAAAATAACTTAGACTTAAAGACACATTAGAAAGTTATATAGCAGAATTATTTATAATTCATTTGCCAAAGGTTTACTCAGATGTAAGGTAGTGAGTTACCCTTCTATTAACTGCAGCAAATAAGTGGCAGGTACTCTATCTGTCCATGCTCTCCATTAACTTGCTTATCCAATTGCCAACTCATGAGGTCTGTAGATATTGCACTTGTGATTAATCCAAGGTTGAATGTATTTGTTCAAATAATATGTGAAACATGTTTTTAATCATGATTTTTTATAAAGTACACATTTATGTGTCCTGAGGCAACATGGCATAACATATCCTTCTGGCTTATTTAATGCATTAACAATAATAATTATTTAAAGTGTTAATGCCCCGTTTATCAGAACATATCTGAAACCATTCCTAATTTTAAGGTTTTCTTAACTAGGTATTAATTTCTAATTTTCTTTTCACTTGAGAAGATGTAATGCAACTTGTTTCAGTGCATGTTCCCGAATTGTATCCAGTTTCCCCTGGAGGCATTGGGCGTTGCAGCTGACTTTATCACATCAGTATTACAATTAATAAAAATGCCTGTATAGATGGAGAACTTTGGATAAGAAATGTTGTAAGGGTAAGGTAAACACCTTGTCTAAATAGTCAACTAACTCCCTCAACTCTCCCTTCACTCAGCACTCTGCAATATTCATGTAGTTCTTTCCTTTTACTTACTATTAACATCAGTATTACTGATTTCACATGTAGACTTGCTCCATATTTGTTGAGTTCCCTGTCTCTCTTTCATGTCTGGATACTTCAGTGTTGTGTGTCTTAGTGAGCTACCAAAGGGCTCAGATCCTTTTCACTTACTTTGTACAAACCAAGGCAACCTTCATGGAGGCACATAATAAATGCTCCTTGATGGTCATGGCACTAATTCAATTCAAGATTGAAAGATTACAGATTCTCATTACCTCGGCTGTCCGCCCTACTCCCAACAAGCTAGTTGAGCCTTTGTGTACCTTCCAATAGCAGTTTGGTTTATGCAATCACTGAACTGGGAACAGAAACTTTCTTGCCAGATTGTGATGTGACCTATAGCCGTTTTCAATCAGCAGCTCCTTCACAATGGAACAATTTAATTCAATTTTCTTTTTTTTCTTTCTTAGTTCCAGCCCACCCATGATTTACCGGTCTGCCCCCTCTGCCCTTACTTAACCATGACATCAAGCCTGCACCTGTTTGTGCTGTCAGAGACATTTTTAGACTAAAGTCCACAGGTGGTTTGCCTTTTTAAAAATTCTTTTCTCTTTTTTTTCTTTCTTCCTTCCTCCTTTGCTTTCTTTTTATTTAGCTTTTTTTTTGGATCATGTACAGCTAGAGTGCCAATAGTAGTTTGTTTTATGAAGATTAGTGTAAAGGAAATTTTCCTTGTGGAAATTTCCTAAGTAAACTATTCACTAATTATGTGGAAGCATTCAGACCCAGCCAGAACATTCTCTTTTACTCCAGTTTCTGCTTTGACAGTTTGAAGGATTAAGGGATAACAATGGCAATAGTTATTATTACATAGGTTTTACCATGTCTTTCTCACCATTTCTATTGTCGCTGATGTAAAAGATACTGATAACTACATATAGTTTGTTATTTAAAGTAAGTGTGTAAGTACTGCCTCACTCTAAATTTACTGTTTCCAACTAGGTTTGAGAATTTATTTTTAAAAGAAATAACTCCCCCATTGCTTTTTTTTTGACAAGCACATTTGCCCTTTGATTTTAAAGATATGCATATTTTAAGGATCATTTAAGCCATGTCATGTATCTCCAGTTCCTCTATTCTTAAATCGTCACATTGTTATTTTATGTAAGAGGTACTTAATGTTTCAAAAACCTTTTGGATATTTTTCTTATAACCTCTAAGACATTTTTCCCCCTTGCAGA
This sequence comes from Myrmecobius fasciatus, assembly GCA_023553655.1. Taxonomy (NCBI): domain Eukaryota; kingdom Metazoa; phylum Chordata; class Mammalia; order Dasyuromorphia; family Myrmecobiidae; genus Myrmecobius; species Myrmecobius fasciatus. The sequence goes on from JAJPUD010000714.1 coordinate 68,604, forward strand.
CCAGTTAACTTTTTCATTTTGTCAAAAGTTAACAAGCTAGAAGGAAACCCAAATTTTTAGTCTATTCTGTTATCCAAAAGTATAAATTTCAGAGAGGACGAAATTTGACAAAATTCATTTTCCCCTTCTTAGAATCATGCTCTCTATTCTAGCCTGGGACCCAATCTTGAGAAGGGACATTCAGCTATTTCTTTTAGGAACTTCTGCATCTGAAGGAGAATTCTGGCCTTTAGGACCCAGATTGTTTTGTCCCTGGTGAGGGGAAAGGAGGAAAAACTCAAATATTCAAATAGAAATAATCTAATGCAGATTTCAAGTTACTGAATAGCACAGAAAGTGACAATAACAAAACCACTTACCATTGCTATAGTATTTTCACATCAAAAATAAGACTACTGTATTTTCCCCCCACAGGGACAGGAGTTTTTCATGTGGTTATGAATAAATATACAGGCCATTAAAATATATTTGCATCTTAGGTTGAAAACTCCCCTATTTCAAGTAGGTAAAATAAAATAATATTAATTGCTGCTACTTACTGCAACTAATATCTCTTATCGCAAGAGGACCTGAAATGATGTATAAAAAATATATAAAAAATATAGTCATGACCTATATTCAAATCTAATACCCAATCACTTTATTAACTTATTTCCTCATCTATAAAATTACTAATAATCATTAGTTATTTTTAAAATAGTATTTTGAGATGCACAAAGTGCTTTGAAGAGTAGGTTTTGTTATTGGTGTTCATTTCAATTATGTCTAACTTCAACTCACCAGATTAGAATTTTCTTAGCAGAGATACTAAAATGTTTGCCATTTCCTTGCCAGCTCATTTCACAGATGAACAAATTGAGACAAATTGTTATTGACTTGCTCAAGGTCACACAGCTAGCCAGTATCTGAGATCATATTTGAACTCAGGAAATTATTTTCTTGATTCTGAGCTTGCACTCTTTCCATTGCACTACCTACCTGCCCCTGAAGAGTTGGACCAGATAACAATCCTAATAATAATAGCTAGCATTTAATAGCATTTTAAAGTTTGAAAAATATTTCACAAATGCTTTCTCATGGGATCCTCACAACCACTCTTAAAGGTAGCTGCACTATTTATTTCTTTTCTACTTTATAGATGAAATTGAGATTAACAGGTTGATGCCCACAGCTAGTAAGCACCTGAGATTTGAACTTGCATCTTACTTACTAATTCTAACACATCATTCATTGTACCACCTCACTGATTCTGGTGATCTCTCTTTTTTTCAATCTCTGAATCTTTTTCTATTCAATCCAACAAGCACTTAATCAATGTTTGTGGCTGAAACAACATCAAATGCCTTTTACCAAAAACAAAAACAAAAACATTCTAGGCTGCTAGGTGATAGAGTTGTTGGATAGCACTCTGCCTAGAATTAGGAAAACCTGGATTCAAATGCAATGTAAGACACTTAATAACTGTGTGACTGGGCAAGTCATTTTCCTAAATTATAAAATGGGGATAATAATATCATCTACTTCACAAGGATCAAATGAGATAATATTTGAAAAAGTATTTAGCACAGTGCCTAGAAGGAGAAGGTGCAACATAATGCTAATTCCCTTCCCTTCCACTTGCTCTTGGTTGTGCAGTAGATAAGAGTGCTGGGTCTTGAGTCTCAAAGACTCTTTTTCTGAGTTCAAATCTGGCCTTAGATACTGGACAAGTGATCTTTGGCAAGTCATTTAACCTTGTTTATCTCAGTTATCTGTAAAATGAGTCAGAAAAGGATATGGCAAACCACGTGGGTGCGCTTGCCAAGGAAACCCCAAATGAGGTTATGAAGAGTGGAACACAGCTTAATGACTCAACAACAATAATAACAGCAACCACTTCCCCTTACATGATCTCTGGGTGAGGAGAGGGAAGAAAGGGGTTCTAAAGAGAGCCAGTGCTGAACAGGTGGGTCAGAAAAGCTGGCTCCTCCAAGCTATTTCAGGGCTTAGGGACAGTTCTAGTCATAACAGTAAATCCTGGAACACGATGCTTGTTCCCAGAAAATACAGACAACTGGTAAGCTGGGACAAAAAGCCCTTAGCGTGTATCATTAAAAATTCTCCTAATTATAGAAAAGAAGCATAAGGCCAAAGGGAGTATTTGCCTCTTTTGACATTAACCAAATTCACCTTTGCTTGTGAAAATCGTAATGGAAAGCTAACCTATAGGTCTGTCTAGTGAGGAAACAGATTGCACATGTCATAGAAATGATAGGCACCTTTGTAATAAAAAGGCTCCTGCTGAGTGAGGGGTTAGACACTCAAGTAAGACAGTCTGTGTCCTGACCACACTCTCTTATTACAGCTGAACTCACTCACAGTAGTCGTGTCAGAATTGTGGCTGGGGGGTCTTCCTTTAGTGTTTTCAGAAATGCACATTATGAATTATGATGGTTATTTTAGAGCCAAGTATTCAAAGAGCCTCAGTTAGACCTTTGTTTTTGTGAGCACAAGCTCACTGCCAGCTGCAAACTGCAGCTGTCTCTCAGTATTTGTGAGGACAAACCCTTCTAACTATCATTGATCATGTACCCGGAGGCAGCCTGGTGTGCACTCAGATAGGCCCAGCAAACCACAAGCAGTCTCAATCAATTGCCTATGTGGCTACCCCTAGCACGCATGGGTATGGCACAAAGCTTTTGGCTACAAAGCTATGATAAAGTCATTTATCTCCACAAAATTATTTCCTATTTTAAAAATATTTTGCAAACTCACTGGTCTGTCAATCCCTAATACATCACATCCCCCACAGAAGGCAAAAAAAGGCATGCCCTCCAATCCCCAAAAGTTATCCTGAACATAATGACCCCTGCAGGGACTGCCAAGTGGATGGCCAAGTGCCAGCACCCTCTCTCAAAACATGGGAATGTAGGGGTCAAAAGGAGACAGGATGAAGCCAGAAAGGCATGGGTATGGCCTAGCTGCCAAGGATAGTAACCACGTCTGGCATCACATAATGAAGGCACAAAAGGTGAATCTAAAGGAATTGAATTTGGGATACTAGTGAAATAAATTAGGAATGTAGGGTAGGTAAAAGGGAAGCGAAGAATTCTCTTTCAGTACCCAAAATATTGAGCAAGTTTTCCCACTTGAATTGATGAAAAATATAGAAATTTCTAGGAATTACTCATTGTGCAGACTTTAATACTTCAACAAATATAAAATGTCATCTCATTTCACAGTGTAGATGCTAGACTCTCCCCCTAACATAATACCAGGTCAATGTAAAGTATATAATACCTGTTCTTAATTGATATGCAGAATGATAGTAAGCAGCCTCAATATGTTTCTGAGAATAAAAAGTAAGAAAAAGCAAATTATTACCCAATGGCTTATCTCCTAGTGTTGAATCTAACTGTACACTTAGGCTTATCTTTAGATAGCAGATTCAGTTTTTTCTTAGACTCTTAAGTAAAATCTTTCTAACATGGTAGGACTGACAGTACTTGGTTTCTACAGAGGGGTTTTCAAAAAATTTGGGTCACCTCCATACTTTGATGAGGCATGAGAGATATATCTGGGCTAAGGACCTACAGCATGGTACCCAATTGTATCCAATTCTTTGTGACCCCATTGGAGGTTTTTTTTTTTTTTGGATACTTGAAATAGTTTGCCAATCCCTTCCCTATCTCACTTTACAGATGAGGAAACTGAGGCAAACAGGGTTAAGTGACTTTCCCAAGGTCACTCAGCTAATAAATGTCTGAGGCCATATTTGAACTCATGTCCAAGGCTAGCTCCTTATATCCACTGTGCCACCTAGCTACCCAAATATAACATACTAAGCTTCAAATAAAACATTTGTATATTTAGATAAATCTGTTTTCATATTCTTCCCATTCTAAGAATAAGATACTCTGATATTAAGTAAGCCCTAATTCCCCTCAGTAACTATAAAACTTAAATATCTCAAAGGCAAATTTTGAAATTTTTGCCTCCAAATCACATGCATCCCTTTCTCTTTCTTCATCTAGCCACCACCCACTTTCCACACCATTTCAATAGTCTTCTAATTGAAATCATTCTTTTCTCCAATTCATCTTCTACTCATCTTTCTTCTTTTCTTCCTTCCTTTCTTCCTTTCTTTCTTTCTTTCTTTCTTTCTTTTTTTTTTTTTTTTGCTGAGGCAATTGGGGTTAAGTGACTTGCCCAGGGTCACACAGCTAGGAAATATCTGAGGCTAGATTTGAACTCAGGTCCTCCTGACTTCAGGGCTGTTGCTCTATCCACTGCACCACATAGCTACACCAATAGAACTGACCATGTCACACTCCACTCAGTAAAAATCAGTTACTCCATATTGTACATCCAGCATCAAACATAAAGCACTCTGTTTGGCATTCAAATCTATAACCTGGCTCTATCTTCTTACCTCTCCAGTATTCCTTCTACATTGGTTGGTACTTCCTACATAGTCTATATTCCAAATACACTGGCTTGTTTGCCTTTCCTCACACATATGGTCCATCAGCCATAATAACTATACTACATACTTCAAATATTATCCCTCACTTCTGAATCTTAGAATTTCTGCTTCCTTTAAAAATCAAGTACCACCATCTCCAGAATTCAATAATACAAATGATTTTGCTGTAATGATTTGAAGGTTTTTCTTGGTCCTTGGTTCTTTCCAATCTAAGGCTACCTTCTGTCTATTTGATATGTGTGTGTATATTATATATACATATACAAATATGTATATATAATATACACACACATATATACATGTTGTCTTCTCCATTAGAATGTAAACTCCTTATAGGCAGCAGTAAATAGATTCATCTAAAAACTAACACATAGTACTTTTTCCAACAATAAACTGAAAGCTTCTTAATAGCAAGTAGCATGCTGTAGGCTTAGCTCCCAAGAATCCATGGCACTGGAACAAAACAAAGCATAAACTCCTTGAATAGTGATGTAGTTAGGGACCAAACCTGTGATATTTGTAGAATTTTTGGATTAGGTAATACTGTACTTGTTCAAACTATCAGCTTCTCTGCAATTTACTGCTTTATAGAGCTGCTTAGGTTATTGAGGTAAAGTTATTTGTTCAGTCACATAATAAGAGTCAGGAGCAGAATTTGAATCCAAGTCTTCCTCATCCTGATTAACTGTATCCACTCTACCTTGCTTCACCTTAATGAATATGTATTGAATATATGTTTTAGACAATTGCTAGCCACAAATCTGCAGTAATTATTCCTTTCACATGAAAGTTCTGTGAAGAATATTCTTGATTATAAGGGCAATAGTATTATATAAGTTCAAAAACTTCATGATGGTATTTCATAACATATAGCATATAATCCACATTTGTCTCAAAGGAATAGTCGTGATACAAGTTGGAAGCAACAGACTTACAGTCTCTGTGTGATCATGAACATCTATATATGTTTATGCCCTGGAGAAGAGCAACCCAATATAAAAATTTTCTTTCCCACCACTGAAACATGTACACAATTCCTAAAGTAAATTGGTTCAAGGGTCAAAATCATAAGGAATCACAAGGTCATTTGACAATAGCAGTTAAGTCCACAATCTTGCTTTATTTAAGTGACTTGTAAAATACAGAGATCTCTGCTAGAATCAATATTCCCTCAAGAAATAGCAATATAGAATCCTATAGTTTTTGGATTGTTCTCACACTTACAAGTTTTTTGTTTGTTTATTTTTCTTTCATTCACTATTCAACCTTTCTTTAAGATGCATTGCACGCTATGAGCTTAGGCGCTATTATAAAGAGAGGAAAGCTGTAATAATGTATTTCAGTTAGGAAGAAGCACTTGAAAGAAATTGGTTTTGCTGTACACATGATGTGAAATAATCAATAGTGGTTTAGTCTGACAAGCATTGTCAATATCCATTGTCACAGTTCAGAAAGTCGTTAATAGATAGTTCTTCAAAAACTAATGTTTTCAACATGTTAAAAGTCTTGAAGTTTACTGTACCTGACAGGAATTAATCATATGTGAATCCTTGGGATTGTATACACATTTTCATTAGTTTATCACAAATTTTTATTTGACCATGGAGAAGTCACTTTAACCTCTGTGAGTCTTAATTTTTTCTCATCTGTGAAATGGGAACAATAACACTCACACTACCGGCCTGACAGAACTGTTGTGAGGGAAGTAATTCAGAAACCTTGAAGAACTACACACAAATCAAGTCATCATTGCTATCTTATTACTCCATTTCTAACATTGGACCCATATAGACAGACTACCTTTCTATCTGCTTATCCCTATTATTCATTGATTATGAAGGCCAGAAACTAGCAACTTGTGGTTACAACATAATGCTTAGCTTACACAATATACAATATGAGCTCAAGCTTAATTCTGGATGGCCAAGCTCAGCACTCTGCAGCTTTGACTGATATTCTAGTGTGTCCAGAACTATCTCTTCTCTTCTTGACTCATGACTCACTACTATAACCTCAGGCAATTCATTTTGCACTCAGGACCATAATGACTACCTTCTTATAAGGGATGTTTTCAGCAACAGGGAGTTCAGGAGGTTAGGTGATTTAAGATCTTAGAAAGAAAGTGCTTCATTATGGCACTTTGCTGCTCTCACTTGTGCTTTTCACATTCAAATAACCACTTTGACAGTTTTATGGCTCAAATATGGGGTTTGGGTGATCAGATTGGCCAACCATCCTTAAAGAAACTGATCTACAATTCAAAGGAATTGATAGACTGCTTTTTGTTTATTTTATTTTATTTTCTTAAGCCACGCGAGTTTCATCTTCTCTTATTTCTTTAAAATATTAATTTTCTCAACAATTAAATTCTGTTCAAACTAGCTCTACCCCTGAGTCATTTTCCTCTCCTCATTATAATTTTCTGTGGGGAAAAATTATAGATATAATCAAGAAGATTCATGACTGTACTAAGTGCTAGAAATTTTAAATGATTTAAAACAACAACAAAGGTACCATATGCCCCCTCCCTTCCATGCCAATTGATAAAACAGGATCTTTACCACAAACCTACACTGTCATATATCAAATGAGATAATGCACAAGAAGATTTTTATAATCAAAAATCACTAGAAATATAACATTATAATATAAAGATGTATAAGATAAACATCATAATTATAGGGGAATTAGTATAATGAGCAAAAGATTCCAAGAGAACCTAAGTATGTGACATTGAACAAATAGCATACCTTTTCAGGGTCTTAGTTTCTTTATCAATAAAATGAGAAGGAATAAATATTAATTAATGTTTTATAAAACAAAAAGAAGGGGAGAAGGGATGGAATGACCTCTTCTTTGTAGATTATGGATTTACATATATAGAGATATATAAATAGGCTCTATTTAAAGGTCAAGGTCCTATGCAGTCTAAACCTCAGTAAACATCATCTGATCTCCACAGAATAGAACTGAAAAAATGGAACATTCAACAATAGAGTTAATTCATTCATATACAATTTAAGACCCTTTCTTTAAAACAAGCTATGTGCAGGCTTCTTGTAAGCCTGGCTTCTATAAAAGCAATGAGGTTTTATGTCATATTACCCATTCTTTTTTTTTCCTTCTTTTTTGCTCATTTTAAAGACTTCTCTCCACATTTATCTCTGAAGTTCTTTTGACTTAATTTTGCTGGTCTGTTTTACATAATTAAGAGTTCATCCCAATATATAATATACAATCTTTGATATATGGACAGTATAATTTCTATCTTAATCTGGATTGGTGCCTTGTGGTTTTCAGTCATTTAGCTTTGGAAAATCAGCTGCCACTTTTGCTCTGTACCTACTTTATTAGCAAATCTATCAATGCTGTGAACAGCCCTAAGTGACAAAGTTTCACTGGCACAATATGAAGAAAGAAGATGCTAGAAATTCAATATCATGTCAATAGAAAGAGGTCTTAATGATCTAACTCCTTACACTGTACATTTGATGGTCTTTTACAATGTACTGGAACTAAATATGGAGAAGGAAAACATTATATCCCTATGTACAAAAAGATCATAAAGAGAGCATACCAGAAATATTTTTATGCATATTAAAGAGCTCTTTACTTTGTCTTTGTTTTTCTAAAAGTTTAATAATCCCTTTCACCTTTGATCTAAGAAATATGTTAAATGTAGTTCACCAATTCACCCAACATAACCACAGTTGAGAAATAGCTATTGTTACTTTTTGTTGTTGTTATTGAAGAATAGATAGGTTGGACTATTCAGTGTTCCCTAGACATGGAAGTCCTGTCACTATTATCTCTGTCTTCTCTTTCTTTTGCTGAAGTAATTGGGGTTAAGTGACTTGCCCAGGGTCACACAGCTAGGAAGTATTAAGTGTCTGAGACCAGATCTGAACTCAGGTCCTTCTGACTTCAGGGCTGGTGCTCTATCCACTGAGCCACCTAGAGGCCCCTACCTCTGTCTTCTCAATGTCCACATATATGTTCTCATTTCGCTTTACAGAATTTTCAGTTTCTATCAAAGCATAACCCAGATTTCCCCTTCTCTACAAGGCTTTTTTTTTTCATTCTGACATACCTCTTCCCCGTTATTTGCATTCTCCCTCTTGAACTTAGTTTGTACCATTTTATGGATATATATTACATTCTACCAGTAGAATGTAAAATCCTTGAGGACAGTAACAGTTTCATTTTTGTCATTGTCTCCCCAATATGCAATACACTATTAGCACATAATTCCTTTTTGTTCAATTGAAATTAAACTGTTGAACCATACTCTACTATGTCCATTCTTAGCAATAGAATCACTATAATAACTAATTACTTCAAAATCTACACACATGCTATATAAATAGTAAAGCAAAGTCACTATTCCCTAAAAACTGCTGAGCACTACTACTGTGACAAGAAACACATTAACATAGACATACTTAAAAAACTTTCTAACAACTAAATACAAATAATAAAATAAGCTACAAAAAGACTGTGACTGATTTATAATGGTTAAAGGTTATATATATATATTGAGCATGGTTTATAAAAACAAACAGAAAACAATTGCCAGTTCTTTCCAATTTTTTGACATTGTTAAAAATTTGACTGACAAATTGATGCCTTGACAGATGACTTTCTTTAAGTTATGGGCTCCCTTTGAAGTTCAGAAGAATTGAACTTTGAGTTAAATTAAAATGAATTTATTTTTTCTCATTATAATATGAAATAAACAATGGAACCCAAAAGATCAGACTCAGTTTCTGTCAGAGAGGGAAGGACCAGTTATTCATGGACTTCAGTGTTCTCCATATATTTCTTTCATTACTACAAAATATTTTGAATATTGCAGGCTTTCAGGGGATCTTTCCTTTATTAGCTATTGTTTCATGACAGTGAAAAGCTACAAGCCCATTACTCAATTCAATGAAAACTCTTAAAAATTAAATAGTATCTCCCCCCAGTTAACATGTCAAGATTTTTACCATGCATTGAGTTCCAAATGTTTCTTTTGTTCTACAATTCCTTTCTCCCTTCCTTCCCCTTTTCTGAAAATGGTAGGATTTCTTATATAGTTTATATATATGATATTATATAAAACATTTTTTCTATATTAGTCACAGTTGTAAAATAAGAAACTTATCAAAATATAATAAAATATATAAAAGAATAAAACAAGTGAAAAAATGCTTCAATCTGAATTCCAAGTTTATCAGTTCTTTATCTGGTTATGGATAGCATTTTTGTTCTTGAGTAATTGTACTTAACTTGATCATTATTTTGTTGAGAACTGAGTCAATCATAATGGATCACCACAGTGTTGCTGATCCTGCTTCTGCTCATTTCACTTTGCATCAGTTTATACAAATCTTTCTAGGTTTTTCTGATATCTGCCTGCTCATTTTTTATCACACAATAGTATTCCATTATATTAATTTGACACAGCTTGTTTAGCCATTTCCCAATTGATTGGTATCCTCTCAATGTCTAATATTTTGCATTACAAAAAGAGCTGCTATAAATTTTTTTGTACATGTATTCCTTTTTGCTTTTTATGATCTTTTTAGGATATAGACATAATAGTGGTATTTCTGGATTAAAGGATACACATAGTTTGGTTGTCCTTTGGCATAGTTCCAAATAGCTCAATAGAATAGTTGAATCTATTCACAACTCCACCAATAGAGCATTTGTATCACAATTTCTCCACATCCTCTCCAACATTTATCACTGTTTTTTTTTTTTGGGGGGTCATAGTCGTCAATTTAATAGGTGTGAAGTGGTATCTCAGAGTTGTTTTAAATAATATTTCTCTAATCAAAAGTAACTTAAGAGTACTTCTTCATATGCCTATAGGTAGCTTTGATTTTTTCAATTGAAAACTATCTGTTCTTATCCTTTGCCCATTCATCAGTTGGAGAATGGCATATATTATTATAAATTTAACTCATTTCTCTATTAAAATTATATTAGAAATGAAGACTTTATCAAAGATGCCAGATGTAGAAATTGTTTCCCATCTTTCTGTTTTCTTTCTAATCTCAGTTACAATTGTTTTCTTTATATGAAAGCTTTTTAATTTACTAAAATCAAAATTATCTATTTTGCCTTTTATAATGCTCTCTGATTCTTGTTTGATCATGAATTTCAATGCATACTTTTGGAATATCACCAGTTTTTGATAACAATATTAGCATATGAAATGATGAACAACACATCACAATTCATCTACAGGAACAGAAGAGTACAATCTACCTGACTGGGTTAATTCCTGAGTTACTGTATAGCTCATGAAATATTGGCATATTCCTTGACAAAATAGAAGGTTAGGATATCTTATCATAGATGATACAGAAAACCTGAATCTTCTGTCTAATAATTTCCCATAATATACTTTTACCTGCCTTAATAATGAGGACATGGCATGAGGATGGACTTTGACTTTGCAAGCAAAGTAAAATGGTCTCTAAGTAATAATTAGAATCATAGGAATATAGAAAAAAGGTTGAAAGTGACCTTGAATGTCATCTAAAACAACCCCCTCATTTTACAAATGAAAAAAAATAAGGCCTAAAATATTTAAATTTCTTCTCTTATACCATGATAGCTTCCATGATGAATGTAAGAGTAAATAACCATATTCAAAACCACAATTCTAAACATGTAAAATTTTCTAACCTGAATTTTATTGCTAAATGATCTAAAATCCTCATTTTTTCTGGCACAAAAAGAAGCTACTACATTCTCCAAAAAGTATTTTGAGAATGTTGTAGCTTATTTGTATATTAATGATACTTTAAGATGGAAGTTACTTAATTAAATGAGGTATAACAATTAAAATACCCATAAAGTCCCTTTCAATTTTTGCCAAAGTTAACAGAGCCTTATGGAGATTCAATCATATTCTTTGTCTATAAATGGGGAAAATATTGTTTCTTTTTTTCCCAAAAAAATGTGAGGAAAGTCACATTTAATGATACAGTGATTTAGTCTAAATATACCTTTTCAACCTGCCCTTTGTGATACAGAACCTCATGTGCAAAATGAGTAATTTGTAAAGCTCTCACCCTTCACTCTAGCTGTCTTGATACTCAAAACAAATCAATATTTTTATACTGTGACAAATAAAAACATTGTGGTCCTTTTATCAGGCTGTATGACTTCACAAGGGATAACCAGGACTACCATTCTATAGAAATACCTAGGAAATGGATTTTAACTTAGTATGAGGATGAACATTCTAATGATTAGTGATATTCCAAAATAAAATGTTACCTTGAAAACTAATGAGTTCCTTTTTATTATTCATACTGAGTTTTTATACCTAGGGGGCAGTGTTCTCTAGATGGTATTCTTTGGGTATAAAATTGGACTAGATAACCTTATCCAACTCATTATACAATTCTATGTATTGAACATTTGTTACTTTTTCATTTGCTTTTTTTAAGATATAACTCATTTGCCTATGAATGTGAGAAGACATTTAAAAATAATTTGGTGGAATGGACAGAGAAAACATTGGTCTTGAAGCCAGCAAGACCTGTGTTCAAATCTCCCCTCTAATATCTACTCACTGTGTGACCCTAGACAAGTCAATTAATCTCTTAGTAATACAGGCAACTAAGACCATAAGCTTCAGACCTGCATTGGTAAAGGGGAATTTTACACCTAAGGAGTCCTTATATTAGTGAAATCACAAATTCATTGTTTATTCCTACATGAAATTATAAGGTAATTTAGAATAGAAGGGGGAAAGTAGTATGGAGAATGAGGGTGAGATTTATACAGTTTGCTTGCAGAATGCATTTTGTAATATATTTTAGGATCTCCAAAGGCTAAAATCAATCAAGAAAAGCATTTATTAAGCACCTTCTTCATTCCCAGAACTATACAAAGTGAAAGGGATAAAGAACAAAATAAAACTATTTCTGTTTTCAAGAAGGTTGCAAAATATTTGAGGCATAGGGAGAAAAGTCTAATATCACTTTATTAAAGGTAGTATGGTATTAGATGCTAAATTTGATTCAGAAAGACCAGAGTTCAAATTCCATTTTAGATATTTACTAACTTTTTGATGCTGGGAAAGTCATTTAATGTTTTCGGGCCTTAATTTCCTCATCTGTGTAAAGGAGCTAGAATTGATGATCCCTAAAGTCCTTTCTAGTTCTGAATCTACTATCCTGTTTTGCTATTTAGTTCAGTTTCCTAGCCTTTGACATTCTGCATTAATAAGAACATTGCAGTGCTAAATTCTAATATTACTTGCCTTGGTTTCTCTTTTTATTTTTCTTTTGAGTACTGGGGGACTCAGTTAACCAGGCAGTCAGCTTATACTTGCTTTGAATTTAACATAAATTAGTTTTTGTGTGTAGCCTAAAAAATAAGTGGGGCCAAGTAGCCTCGAAAGCTTTTGTTTATAATCATAGTTCTAAAGGGTAATGATTTTGTTTTCCTTTGGTAACATCATTGAAACATTAGCTCTCTCAGCATTTCCAAATAAAAAAACATGTAATTGTAACATGGGAATACCGCGAGAACAGCGGCTTGGCAAGAAAAAGAGATATTTCAAAATATGGTCCCAGCAAGAGGAGTTCTGGCAGATGCTCAATTCTGGATCATATTATCCAAACCCTTGGATCTCTGGAAGGCTCGAGTTTTTCTTGGGTCTTCCATACGTGCTTTAACGAATGGATAGTGGAAATCCATCAAAACTGCCATTGCTGCCATTTTTCTCCTTGCTTTTTAAAGTCTGTCTTTAAATATGCTGAGATAGCCTGTAACAATAACTCTCCGAACCTCTAGAGGTAGTTTAACACCATAATTGCTGTTCCAGATATAAAAACAACTTCAAGGTTAGGCTTATACCAAGTCTCCTATGTAGTGATATTTATTGAAAATCAAATCAAAGATCCCACGATTTTAACCATTCTCTAGTGTGAACAGCTTTAGCATCAATTAAATCTCTCAACCAGTTTAGTATTTTGCTCAAAGCAAATGCCCTTGTGCACATTATTATCAATTACAGCTCAGGTTGTATTTTGCTATTGGAAAATCTTAGAACTTGAGAAATCATAGATGTATAAGCAACTACTGAAATCCTAAGGAAAATAAGTAGCTATCAATAAGTAGCTATCAGAATGAAAACAAACCAAAAAGCAAAAATTCCACGAAGCCCAGAAAATTAATCACAATTCTGAGTTACTTTCTTCTTTAATCTGGCTAAATACTTTAGAATTTAAACCTGGGCTTCTTAGGGTACTTTTAATTTTGAATGAAAGATTTAAAACAGGAATAGTCACAGGCTTAGAATAAATCCCTGAAGTGAAGGATGCTTCACCCTCAGAAAGTTGCAAATCTGAAGGGAAAGAAAAGGCTGAATTCTATTTTTCATAAATGATGGATTATTGTACCATGCTGTGTATTTTCCAGTAAAGTGTCCTTTTATTTGTGTTATGTGATTACAAGTTTCTAAAAGTATGTGTGGGGTCATGTTAGTGCTGTGGGAAAATGGAACAGTGTGCTGTTAAAATCAGTAGTGAAATCAGAAGCAAACTATGTACTGATTATCATAGGCATGTGTTTAAATTGTACTTTCCTTAATTGGCTATGTTATATTTACTTAAAATGAACAATTTGGCAAGTTTTTCTCCCCTGACAACAGAAAAGCATAAACTGTTTTATAAGTTTGGCTGTTAAAATGAGATTTGTAAACCACAATATTCCAGGACTTTTGCTGTTATTTAAAGGGACCCTGTAACTAACCAGTGTTTTGTAATTGAGGACTTCCTTGCCTTGTTTAATTTTTTCCTAACTCTCTCAGGCTCCTCAGTTAATAAAAAAGTAGGTTCTACTTAAAAGTCAATTTTTATCTTTAATTTTCCTCATGTATTCTTTTTAAAGTTAAATGATACCTGAGGCCTTAAAATTTGACTTGTCACATTTGAATATTTCCTAATGGTATCAAAAACTGATAGCTGACTTCAAAATCTTTTTTCCAAAGTCACTAGTAAAGGCAACTTTGGTAAGTTTATTATGGTATAATGGAAAGATTTGGAGAATTGTCAGTAAAACTTATTTCATCTTCTCAACAGAGGTGGTAGACTTGGGGTGCTGAATGAAATATATTTCTTAATTCAACAAGGAGTAGTTTCATATTCTTGCAAAAGAAGACTGTTTAATAGTTATTCTTAAGTGAATATTCCAATAAAAAGCTTCAATAAAATATTTAGTGTTTTTTTTAAAAGTAGGAAACACACACATATGGCATAATTTCAAGGCCATTATTATCACTCTGGCTGTGTCCTCTAAATCAAGTCAAGTCAACAAACATTCAAAGTAGGCCTGCAGTGGTGGGGGGGTAAAAGAAGTGGCAGACTAGAGGGAAAGATGTGTTTGGCAAAGCTAGGTACACAATGGATAAAGTGCCAGGCTTGGAGTTAGGAAGACTCATCATCCTGAGTTCAAATATGGGCTCAGACACTTACTAGCTATATGAGCTGGAGAAGGAAATGGCAAACTACTCTAGAATCTTTGCCAAAAAAATCCCAAATCAGGTCATGAAGACACTGAACAACAACAAAGCACCAGGCACAGTGCTAAGTACTGGGAATACAAAAAAGGCCAAAAAATAAACAAATAACAACACTTTAAAAAAACCCTCCCTGCTTTCAGAGAGCTCACAGTGTAATGGAAAAGCCAGCATGTAAACAACTATGTACAAATAAGATATAGTCTGGGTAAATTGGACATAATCTCAGAGGGAAAACACTAAGATGAAAGGGAACTGGGAAAGGCTTCTTGAAGAGGGTGGGACTCTGTCTAAAACTTGAAGGAAACCAGGGAATCCAGAAAGCACAAATAAGGGGAGAAGAGATTTCCAGGAATTGGGGATGGTCAGTGAAAATGTGCAGAGTTGGGAAAAAGAGGCTTGTGTGTGTCCTTCTTTAAATGTGTCACCCAGAACTCAATGGAATACTAGAAATGAAGTCTGACTAAGATAGCCCTACTTGATGCAGCCTAACATCATATTAATTTGGGGGATGTCATAGTCTGCTAACTTGATGATTCTTAAAAGTTAAGATTTTGAACTTGGAGTTTGTGACTTGTAAGTAATAAATCAAATCAACAATCACTTATTAAACTCTTACTATGTGCCAGGCACCAGGGATAAAAAGTAAGGCAAGATGACTAGAATTAATAGCAATTTTGTAATGATGATCAACTGTAAAAGACCTGACTACTTTGATCAATGTAATGATCCAAGACATTTCCAAAGGACTCATGATAAAAAAAAAAATACTATCTACCTCTAGAAAGAGGACTGATGAACTCTGAGTGCAAATTAAAATATCATTTCCTCACTTTTTTATCTTTCTATTTAAAAATGTTGCCAATATGGAAATAGTTTGCATAATTTCACATGTATGATTGATATCATTTTGCTTGCCTTTTCATCAGGTAAGGGAGAGAGTAGGAGAGAGGGAGAGACTATGGAACTCAAAATGTAAAAAGAAAAGATATTTTAAAATAAATAATAATTATTTAAATATTTTTAAAAATAAGGCAAAGACACAATCCCTGTCCTCAGGAAGTTTGCCCCTATTTGAAGGCAGTTTATTAAGATTTAAGTAGATACATGATATATAGCATAAATGAAAGGCATTTGGTGAGAAGGCCTTAGCATCTAAGTGTTGAGGGGAACACAGAAAATGTTTTGTTTAGTAGGTTACATATGAATTGAGTCATAAAAGAAGATATGAAAACTAAAATTGCAAGGAAAGAAGTTTGTAAACCTCAATGTGTTACATAATGTCATCATCATCATCATCATCATTATCTTATTCTTCTCTATATAACCTACTTTCCAGTCCAACCAGACTGTAAACTATCTTGCCTTTGTTCATATTACAATATCCTCCCTCCCCTTTTTCCTTGATAGATCTTACTTATCTTTTAAAACAGCTCATATCACTTCTTCCATATTCCCTGACCTCATTATCTGTAACAATTTTTCTTCCTGATGCTTTAAAAAGCAATTTGTTTTTGCTCTTCTTTAATATGAAGACAATACCATAGGTAATATATTGTCTTCAAAAATTTTTGTATTTGTACTTGTTACGCTTCTAATAAACAGTAATCTTTGTGACGGCAGAGGCTATGTTTTATCTAAACTTTTTATCTTCCCCAGCTCTATCCCTAGTTCATGGCTCATCATATAGCAAATGCTTAGGAAATAGTTGTTCAATAAAACAATGGAAGAAGAAAAGAATGATTGAAATACCTATTATGTATAGAGCAGTTTGCTAGTATGCTAGACTTTTCAGTACATATGAAAGCTTAAAAAAATAAAATACTTGGAAATGTATAACCATTTTCCTTTGGAAATCAGTGCACCTTACACACGTTTCTCACATGTAGAGACAGATGGTGCTATTGAAAACAATATAACACACATATCTATCTCCCTAATTAAGAATCTTATCACCATAGTATCTAAGAGTTCCAAAGATATATGACTAGATACATAATTATTTTTTATAATGTAACATTTACATTGCTTTTCGTATTTGTAAAGTTATTTCCAAATCACATAATTTTTACTTATTAGAAACAAGAAAAGAATATTTTCTGTATCTCTATTTCTTTGTTTTCTTTCATGGAAAATGGCAAGGTTTTTGGAGTGGAGACTAATAATAGCACATGTTAACTTTAGTGAACTCTTTTTTTAAATTGATGGCTATTTCATGATATATAATCCTAATGGTAGAGCTGAAGTAAATCTTATCACAAAACTGATTTTCTTAATAATGATATTATTTTCTTTTCACCCAGGAACAACCAAACTTTTACTCAAAAATATAATTTACATATATATATATATATATATAACATCTGAACGAATTGATAGCCCAACTGATATGATTATTGAAGCCAATTTTCAATTTGGGGCAAATTACAGTGCCTGAAGTAATTATATGATTTGACCCAAATTAAGAGCATATTTATGTATGCCCAAGCATAATCCAGAAGCCTTTCCTTTTTCTTGTGTCTTCTTTTAAAAAAAATTCCCTTCTTCCTGAATTCTTATCACACCACTAAGAAGATACTTGTTATGTTACTGACTCAAAATCCCAGTTAATTTATACATGATCTTGACATTGAGAAAAAAGGCTGGATAGAAAATCATAAAGGTAGAATATATCATAAAGGAGAGTTGTTTTGATCACTCATGGGCTTGGGCATAAATCCTTTCAATTTTCTATTGGATTTAAATAAAATTCAAACTATATTATTTTTTAAATTAAATTTTATTTTTTCCATTTACAAAATTTTATTTTCTCTCCTGACAAAAGAAAAGATAAATAAAATTATTGTAACAAGTATTAAAGCAAAGCAAATTCCTACATTGGCCACATGGGAAGAGGGGAAATTCTCATTGCAAACATGAATTCTCTTTCAGAAGATGGTTAAGACGTGTCATCACAGATCCCCTTTGCTTTAGTTAAAATTCCTATTTTTTAAAAAGTTCTTAATCTTTACAATTTAGTAACAGAATAAATTATTCTACTATTCTCTTGTAGAAACATTACCTTTCATAATTTATTATAACATGATAGTATTCTATTATATTCATATATCATAATTTGTTCAGCCTTTGTCCAATCAATAGATAGCTGGGTTTTTTTTTCTAGTTCTTTGCTACCACAAAAGGATCTACTATCCCTAGTTCTGCACATATTTCCTTTTTCTCTAAATTATTCTGAATTCAGTGTTTTATTAGCCTTGGTACTTGCATGAATATTGAGGCTTCTTAGAGATAAATAAATCATACTAAAATCTCATGTCTATGGAGGAACCTGGAGGAAACTCTGATTGGAAATGTTCTCCAAGGGTTATTACTATTGAAAAGATGTCAAAATGAAAATGGTCCACATAAGACTCTGATCTTGTCCTAGATTTGTCCATAGTCATAGATCTACTGAGTTCCTGATTATACTAAAAATGGTTCCTAAAATAATTACTTCCAGTTTTGTTACATATTTCCAATAGCTCTGCAAAATTGGATTTAGCTTCTTTGAATCACCAAAAGGTTTGATACTTCTTCCTAATGACTACATAGAAGCCACTAAAATTAACTAAGAGGTCTCACTTTTTAAATTCTTTTCCCCCCGAGGCAATTGGGGTTAAGTGACTTGCCCAGGGTCCCACAGCTAGGAAGTGTTAAATGTCTGAGGTCACATTGAACTCAGAGTGGTGCTCTATCCACTGTGCCACCTAGTTGCCCCCTTTTAATTCTTAAATAATTTATTTTTCACCATTTAAGACTATTTTATTGCCTAAAAAAATTCTCATATTTACTGCATAAACAACTGTCACTCACCATCTACTTTCTGTTCTCACTAGCCTAATCTTCTCAAAATCACATGAAATTATCCAGACCACTCCATGATTTGAATCTACACTAATACTATTTCCTCTTCTCAAATACTCTTACCCCTCCATTTCATCTAGAATATTTTGCTAATCTATCTGGGCCTAACCCATGGCCTAAATCTTCTATTTAGTCTTCCCAGACAACCTTACAATATAATGATCCCTCCTAATTCTGAATTAATCTAGTGCTTACTATTTTCACCACCCACCAGCACTGAGGGATTTAAAACAGCAAGTGACAGTGGAAATTGAATGAACCACACTGATTCCATCTTTTGACAATTCTGGATCTAGCTCAGTTCCCTTTCTACTCAATTATGGATCTAGCCCAATTTTTGTCTTTTGAGAAAATTTTGTTCAGTTTTGGGAATTGTGTGAAAACTTTATTGCATTGTTTGGACCTAGCCTTACATATCTAGGAAACTGGGCTTCCTCTATCTATTGCTTAAGGACCCTTAAGTAAGGACCTAGGATATGCTGACCAGAAACTCTGTAAGATAAGAAGGCTAGCATGAGTAGCTTTTGACTGTTATATATCTCAAGCAATTCATGTGTCTTATCTGAAAACTGGCCCTATGCTAGCCACTCAGTTATTGTTTCCATATTCTCTTGTTTGTACACAGATGCTTACAGTGCAGAGGGGAGGGGGGAAAAGAAAGGGAGTTGTACACCTTTTATTCTGATGTCAATGAATGGCATTTATTTGCACTCCCCCTAATCTTGTAAAGTCCCTTAATCTTTCCCTCAGTTTAAAATCAGATTACCTATTTTTGTATCCTGGTTAATTGTTTTCTCGATTAATTGGCATCATTAATTTAATCATTTTAATAGATAAAAATATGTCTTTCCATGTATCTGGGGTCCAGTGCCAAAGCTAAGGAGAACTGGCCTTAATTTGTTATTCAACTAGCATGCTTTGATTAATAAATTGATACACTCATAAACTTGGACCTTTGTTTTCTTAGGCATTTCATCTTTTACTCACAATGGCTCTCACCATGTACTGACTTGTATTGCTAATTATTTATTTTCTTTACTTTCTAACTAGATTATAAATTCCTTGAAGAAAAGAATAATCTTAAATATTTTACTGGTGGCTACAATGTGATACCTAATCAATTAATATTCATTAATTGAGTAAAATAGCATTTATATTTCTATGTATAAAAAAACAAACTTTTTTTAAAAGAGATAACTACATTACCAGTGTTTCTTTTCCTTTTCTTCTCATTTTTAAAAATCTTTTTAAACTCCATATGTTTTTTTCTCTCATTACTTCAGATATTAGGCACTATCCTATAAGACTAGTATGGAACCATTCCAAGAAAGAAGAGGTCTTTTATAAGAAGTTATTGAGGGACTTTGTCACTTCCTGAAATCCATTAACCTCTTCTCTGAGTAAAGGAAGTCCCTAACAGTTCCTCTTAAAATATATGCATTATCATAGAGGAGTGACACATTAAATCATTAATCACTATTAAGATTTTCATTTAAATTAGTTTATCAGTTCAGCCAGTCACTTAGTAGGGCCCCAACTAAAAAGTGTAATATCAAAGAATTGTAAGAAGGATGTTGATCAGAACATTTAAGAGGAATTTTTCAGAGTGAGAACAAGAATAATTAGACAACTTCAGATAATGATATATAAAGGTAGGTTAAAGAACATTATAATGTTTAACATGGAGAAAAGAAGACCTAAAGAGGAAGGGAATAGGATATGACAGCTATTTTCAGAGATAGTCTCATATAAAAGAGACTCTATACTGTGGAACTAATGTGTGGGACCTTCTTTTGCTTAGCTCAAGTGTATTTGTCCATAGTCATAGATCTACTAACTGAACTCCTGATTATAGGAGCAATGTGGAGGAAAAAAAAACGAGTGAGGAAAAGTTAGAGAATTGCTAAAAAAAAAATTGGGCTCACATAAAGAAAAACTTTCTAACAAGTTGAGGTGTCCTAATATTGAATGGACTAGATAGGTAATAGATACCTTTTTGTTGGATATCATCAAAGATGACTTTTTGAAGGAAATGACCACTCTGTGAAAATGATTCTGCTTGAGTTAAAGAACAGATTTCATTAATTTTTAAATTTGGGTTTCTGTGAGGAATGGAAGGTCGCTGTTGAAAACAAAATGTATCTATATTTGCTTAGGGCAAACCTTGTAATAGTGATTACAAAATTAAATCTGGAAGTGACTCAGTAGTTGTCTAGTCAGACTTTTAATCCCTAACCCCTCAGAAAATAAATTTCTAAACATACTCAACATATGGTTATCCAGTCTTTGCTTGAAGACCTCCAATAAGATCTTATTACCTCCTAAGGCAATCTATTTCACCTTTTGGTTAACTCTAATTGTTAGAAAACATTTCTTTTTATCAAAATTTTTCATAACTCTGAAACCCCAATCCCACCCCACCCTCTGATAAAGGAAGTTCTCACCTTATCAGTCTCCTTTCTAAAATGTGGGGTTAGGAAAGAACACAATATTCTAGATATGTTCTGATCAGGATAGAGTACCCCAAAACTATCAATATACACTCTTCTCATATCATAAAGATCATAGCAAAATACTGACTCCTTTAGACTTTATAATCTACTATAAATCTCAGATCTTCTTTAGACAAACTATTATTTAGCCATGACTCCCACAGTTTGTACTTATAACATTTATTTTTTTGAACCAAACATCAGACTTTGCTTTATCCCTATTATTGTCATCTTACTATATTCATGCCAATGTGCTTGACTTTCCAGATATTTTTTGAAAGCTGATTCTAATCAAGCATATTAATTTTTTCCCTAGATATTTGTCCTTTACCCATTTGAAAAGGAAGCCATTTGTTATTTATCCAAAGTATTGACAAAAATATGGGACTCAAGTAAAGTTCCACCTAAGCAACAATCTGTGTCTTCTTTCAATTCTTACTATGGATCTTTATGATTAATAGATGCCATGTTTTCTCATAGAAACATAGAAGAGTGGAGTGAAAAGTGTGCAATAGATTATAAAAATGGTCATTAGTAATTCTCTGAGTAGCAGTTATAATAGAATGTTTTATTCACATCCAGCAGTTGAATACACGTTATTTCACAAGCATTAGTAGTTTCTTAGTTACTTCCCAAGTAAACAATGATAACATTCACTCAACCTAGATTTTTAGCCCTAGCAAATTTCTCAGCTATGGAAGAAACTTACTCTAAAATTGGACAGAGCATTGGGAAAATTATATGTGTATTTTGGACTATATAAGATGCTTAAATTAGCTAAATTCTATGTAATCTGAAAATCATTTGAATATACAGTTAGGTGTGCTCAGTAATTATCCATAAAATCCATTCCAACATTTTCATGCTTTTATTTTTATGCCTTATATAAATGTAGCAAAGATTTATTAATTATGTACTATGTGCTAGGAACTGCAATAGATGATGGGGATAAGAAGACATAAAGGAAATAATCCTGCCCTCAAAGAACACATGTTCTACTGAGAGAGGTGGAAGTAGTAGAGATATACCACATGCATAAGTAAATAATTACAGATATACAAACTAATTTCAAGAGGAAAGCACTAATAAAAGTTATACCAAGAGAGAGCACCAAAAGATACAGTGCATATACAGATATATAATTAATTACTTGTATATTTATTTTATGCATTTAAAGTATTCTGAGAAGAGGGGGTATAGGCTTTATCAATTGCCATTAGTCTGCAATAACAAAGTTAACAACTCTTGAGATAGAGAATATTCCTTTTATCTAGACAATGTAATACAAAAACAAGTGATTTAATTCAGTCATCTGAGTAATTGTAATTTTATCAGGTCATATGCACACTTCAAAAACACAAAATCACTAATATTTACACTTGAGAGAGCATCACATATGCATCACATATATAGAAGGCCTTAAGGCAGGTAGCTGTACTTTGACTAAGATTATCAATTTATATTTGTATAAAATAATAATAATAAAAAGGAGATTTACCAAAATTCTTTCTTCTTTATCTCTAGTATTTAGATTACAGCACAGTGTTTCTGATACAAGTGACAAAAGCAGAGTCAAAAGCAGATTAAAGAAATTCATTACCCGAAGACCTTCCCTGAAAACTCTTCAAGAAAAAGGACTTATTAAAGGTATAGTAGATTTTGTGTTTTTATGATAACAGAAGAATCATGATTAGATAATTCTGTATCCAGAACATGTGTTACATATTTCTCCTGTGGCAAATGGCACAAAATGCACCTCCAATATTTACTTCTTAATGGCAAAAATCATTAATAATACAAATACTAATAATGATGAAGATGAAAATTATGACAATGAGCATTAATATATAAAGCTTCAAGATGTGCAAAGTGTTATATCCATTATTTCATTAGATCCTAACAACAACCTTTTGAAAAAAGTGTTATTATTACTTCCATTTTGCCAATAAGAAAACTGAGATCAACAGAGAAGTTAAGTAGCTGAATAGTGAATAGTGAAATATCACTATTTCACTATTCATTCACAGACTGATAATTGTATAAGGCAGGGTTTGAAATCAGGTTTCTTTGATTTCAGGTTCAACACTGACTCTATTCACCTACCTGTTTCAATTAAAAAGAGCATGAGGGAGGGGTAGGGAGGAAGACAGTATGATGTGGAAGTAGAGACTCTGGAACAATACCGTGAAGTCTTTTCTATGCATACCAAATGGAATCGGAGGGAAAGAAATTCCTATTGCAACTTTTTTTTTCTTATATAGTAGATATTAAGTTTTGCTGTTTTGCTATTTATTTGCTGTTGAAGGAATACAAGTAATATCGACGGGATACAGCACCCTCTAACTTTGGTGCCTTTGGACAACACCCTTATAACCCTTAATTAAAATATGAATAATTAAATATGACGTACTAATTCTAACTCTATTAACCTTGGGCAAGCAATCTAATTCTTTGAGCTTCAAAAGAGGGATCATCCAGGGAAATATGACAATGAAAAGGTACACTTACTTTGGTTTAAAGGAATTAAGTTCATTCCTAACTCAAATGCTTGCTGCCTATGTAACTATGAGCAAATCATTTAACCCCCACCTCAGACTTATTTTCATCACCTACATAAAAAAGAACTACTTAGGATAATTTCTGAGATCTTTTCTGGGTCCATATATCTGTGATATATGAATGTTTCCATTCTGCTGATTTGAAACAGAAGCCCAAAGTCATTTTTCTTTCTGTCAAGATAAAATGACTTGCAGAAAAAGTTTGGAAATCCAGATATAAGAATTAGAAAAATAGTTAAATTAAATTTTTCAGGCTTCAAAAAGTTGAAAGAAATATTATTTTATAAACAAATGAAATAGAGATCTTGAAACTGACTAATATTGTTCAACATGAAAATATTGAGATATTCATAATTGGCTTGGCATATGAATGAAAGTCTTAATGCAGTAGCAGAGCTGAGACCCAATCAAAATGTTGGGAAACTCTTTAATTCAGATCTTTCTCAGAACTCAGAAGTAATTGCATGACCAAATGTAATTTTTAAATTGATGTAATGGAATGTCGAAGAAAAATCAGATAAATTAATTGCATATCTGATAGCCCAGTAAATTTTAACCCTCACCAGCCCAAAGAGTCAGTATCCTTTAAGGATAATATTATGGCAGATCTATATGAAATGTTGTTTTCTGTTACTGCATTAGGTGGCATTTTTTCTTCATATAGTCCCTGTTTTGAACATTTAATTGTATTCCTTAATTATCATTTAGTTTTTAATGTGACTTCCCTCAAAAATATGAAAAAAAAATTTTTAACAGCAAAAGACAATAATCCGAATTTAAAACCACGAGACATGTCAAATTACTGATTAAATATATTCTTTTATTAAAGGCATGGAAGCTTTCCTGTTTCATTAAAAGCAATGTGTTTTGATCAGTAAGAAAGGAAAGAAAGGGAGGAAGGAAGGAAGGAAGGAAGGAAGGAAGGAAGGAAGGAAGGAAGGAAGGAAGGAGGGAGGGAGGGAGGGCGGGAGGAAGGAAGGAAGGAAGGAGGGAGGAAGGAAGGAGGGAGGGAAGGAGGAAGGAAGGAAGGAAGGAGGAAGAAAAAAGGAGGAAGGAAGGAAGGAGGGAGGGAGGGAGGAAAGAAGGAAGGAAGGAAAGAAGGAAGGAAGGAAAGAAGGAAGGAAGGAAAGAAGGAAGGAAGGAAAGGAGGAAGGAAGTAAAGGAGGAAGGAAGGAAGAGAGGGAGGAAGGAAGGGAGGGAGGAAAGAAGGAAGGAAAGGGAAAAAGAAAAGGAAAAAGAAAAAGGGCAAGAATATTTAAATGTTATCAGGATTAATATGGCTAATAACTTTCAGCTAGGAAAGAATCTTATTATTTATAATTCCAATTTATATAGCATTTTATCATTTGAAAAAAAGTTTTTATACATAACAACCATGTAAAGTAGAAATTACAGATATTATTATCCCCCTTTTATTCCCAAATGAAGAAAAGCAAGGTTCTGAGAAATTAAATGGTCAGATAGCTGATGAGTGTACGAATTGGAACTAGAATCCAGGTATTCTGATTTCAAGTCAAATTCTTTTATCAGAATGATTAAGGCACTAAATAATCTTTCTCTAATCATTGTATATTTTGACAAAACAATTGTTTTTTTTGCTACATATAATCTTCCTGGACAAAGGACTTTATTAATAAGATGAAGAGGATCATATTTGGTGGCTTGATTTTTAATTGAATTTTTAAATTATCAGATCCCAGTTCTCTTCCTCACACATTCCCTTTCTTCTCACCCCAACAAGAAATCAAGAAAAATTAAAACTATTAAAATTTATTGTCAAACTAATGCATTTCAAGTGGAGCTGTGAAACTATCCAATGATTCTGGAAAGCAATTTGGAACTATGCCCAAAGGGCTATAAAACTGTGCATACTCTTTGACCCCGCAATGCCACTACTGGATCTGTATCCCAAAGAAATCATAAAAGTAGGAAAAGAACCTACATGTGCAAAAATGTTTGTAGCAGCTCTTTTTGTAGCAGCAAAGAACTAGAAAATGAATAGATGTCAATCAATTGGGGAATGGCTAAATCAGTTATGGTATATGAAAGTAATGGAATACTATTATTCTATTAAAAATGATGAACAAGCTGATTTTAGAAAGGCCTGAAAAGATTTGCATGCTGAGTGAAACAAACAGTTAGGAATACATTGTACATAGTAACAGCAAGATTGTACAAGATCAAATATAAAAGACTTGGTTCTTCTCAACAATTCAGTGATCCAAGGCAGCCCCAGCAAACTTTGAAAGAAAAACACCATGTGCATCCAGAGAAAGCTATGGACACTGAATATAAATCAAGACATACTATGTTTACTTTGCCCCTCTTTTTCCTTTTTTCTCTTTTGTTCTGATTTTTCTCTTCCAAGATGATTCATAAGGAAACATGTTTTTAAAAAATGTAAAAAAAAGTATTGTCAAAAAAAAAATAAATTCTCACATTGACCATGCCCCTAAAATAAAATGAAATAAGCCTCAACTTGCAAAGTCTTTGTAATACTTCTCTATAAAGAGCTTAGTAGCATGCCTCATAATATTAATGAATAATTATTTATCATTGTGTTCTTCAAAGTTCCTAAATCTTTTAGAAATGTTTATATTTACCATATTGTTGTTATATAAATTGCTTTCCTGAGTTATACTCTGTCACTTTGCATTAGTTCATTTGTCTTCGATTTTTTTTTCTGTAACCATCTCTTACATCTTTTTTTATAGCACAATAGTATTCTGTCTCACTTATATGCCATAATTTGCTTGGCTACCCCTCAATTGATGGGTACTCCTTGATATTCTCATCCCTTGACAGGGATTTTGTTTTGGAGTTTTTATTTTTTGATATATTGGTACCAAAAATAAAAATTAAAAAGTTCTCAAACTTGGGATGAGAAAGTGGCATAGTGAGAAGGCATAGATCAAGACTCAGAACAAATAGTTTCAAATAGTTCTGCTGCTTGCTGTCCTCTTGACCTTTGGCAAATTACTTCTATGGGCTTGAGTTTCCTCCTCTATAAAATGATGGAATGAACAAAGGTTCTACAAGGGTTCCTTCTAGCGCTTAACTTAAGATTCTAAGACAGCTCTAAAGTTTCTTTCCAGCCCTATATCCCAAAAAGCTCAAGGAGCTTACTTCCATATTGTATTCAGTTCAAAGTTAGCCCTCTGCTAGAATTCAAGTTATTTTCATTGTTATTATAATGCTTATTCAAGCATTTCCAGAGTGCTTGATAGGAACATAATGTACAATTAAGCAACCACAAATTATCTAAAATTCAGTCACATACCATTTCTGCAAAGTGCATATTATGCAAGTTCTAGTAGAAATACCCAGAATTATGTCAGTCTGACTCTAGAAATATTAATATGAGAGAATATTTTCTGGTTTTTAATTATATTAAGAAGAAAAAATCCTACTGCAAGAAATTACTTATAATTAACTGAACAAGGGACCAACAAGTACATGATTTGGAATGATTGCTCCTGGAAAAACTCATCCAAATGGCTCAGGTGGGCATAGTGTTAATCATGCTATTATAAGTGTAGATGCTCTGAAAAGCCTTCAATTTCCATCAAGTGCTATTCATATTTGCCAAGTATACTTTCTTTCAGATGTGTATGGAATTTCATTATATTTTTATATTGTATATCATACCGGAATCCATTATCCAATCAATTAAATATGTAAATTATAGGCAAAATATTACAGTTTGAGGTGACTCATAGGTATATTTGCATGTATCTTCCAATTGTTTTACACTTTCTTTTGCTCATATTGGGTAATAACTCTTTAGCTCTAGCCAAACCTAAATATCCAGCTTTTAAATAATAGATCTGCTGCCCAAGAATAGGAAACCTTTTGACCATAATTTCAGAAAATAAGGCAATGTTTTATAGCACAACTAATATTTCTTAGAGGTAAATTCTAGAGAGCCAGATAACCATTAAGGCTTTGACCAATTTCTGCTTAAATACCCACTAGGATATGATAGGAGAAAAATGAAGCATAATAGTAGAACAAGCACTGAATCTGAAGGAACTGAGTTCAGAAGCTTGCTTTGTTGTTAATATTTAGATTATCTAACATTTTTCTGAACCTCAATTTCTTCATTTTAAAGTAGGGGGCAAAATTAACTTCTAAGCTATTTGTTCTTTGGGGATAAATCTAATTATCAGGAAGGGTAATTGTTATTCCAGTCAGTTGTTCCATCTAGTTCCTGACTTTTTATCAATTAATCAACAAGCATTAATGAAGTGCCTATTATTAATGATAGACACAAGGGATAAAACAACAAAAATAAGCCAGTCCCTTACCATAAAAAAACTTCTATTATATTGAAGGAAAAATATATACATACATACATATATATACACACACACATATATATATATATACAGATATAGATACATAATCTCTCACTTCTCTTCAAGGAAGTTCAATCACTACTTTTCACATAGATAGATGGGTAATAGGAAAGGAATAGTATGTAATTAGGAGAAAAGTTAGGTTGGAGTCAAGTTGCAAAAGACTATATAAGTACTGTCAATGCATTGGTTATCATTCCTCATTTCTTGTCATTCACAATTTTGATAAGTATATCATTTATGACTTCTTTAAAGTCATTGATAACAGAAAATCAAGGACTAATCATTAGAGACTATCCATTGGGTTAAGATAAATGGATTAAGATCCATTATTCAATGCTCTTATAGCTAATCAATCAATAGATATTGTTTCTTGAATCAGAAACCCTGAATTGAAATGGGATGTTGACTACAAACTTGAACAAATTGTTTGTCTTAATAGTGGACTTCAATTTCTTCCTC
This sequence comes from Myrmecobius fasciatus, assembly GCA_023553655.1. Lineage (NCBI taxonomy): Eukaryota > Metazoa > Chordata > Mammalia > Dasyuromorphia > Myrmecobiidae > Myrmecobius > Myrmecobius fasciatus. The sequence continues at coordinate 97,373 of JAJPUD010000714.1, forward strand.
TGAAAAGCAAGAAGACAACTAGTTGCCTCTATGGTCCCTTCCAGTTCTCAACCTAAATTATCCTTGCATCCTATGAACTAGTTCCAGTTCTAATTGTATTATTTCTATACGTCTCCATCTTTTCTTGAAGGCTTGGGTGAAAAAGTATGAAAAATCTTGCTGAAATAGATCATTTCTCTAGTCTTCCCTGACAGACTAGCAACTCTACCCCCTAAAAGTCTGACTTCACTTGTTTTTAATTATTATAATTCTCATAAAATGACCCTTTAATAATTGTTTCTGAAAATTTTACTGGAAATTAATACCAAGTGCAATATACTCTAGTTTGTATTAATAGCTACCATTTATATATCTTAAAAATTTTAAATTTATATATCTTATCTCATTTGAGCCTTAATTTCATCCTGTAAGATAGTTACTATTATCCCCATTTTACAAATAAGAAAACTGAGACTAAAACAAGTAAAATAACTTGCCCAGCATCTCATAGCACCTCCAAAAAAATCTATCAGAATTTAACTCTGGTTTTCCTTTCTCCAATTTCAGCACTCTATCCGTTACACCTCTTAGGTGAATTATTTATCTTCTAGATTGTCTACTTTCTTTCCCTTTAAAAAAACTGGAACAAGTGTTCTATTCCCAACCCAAAGCCATCCATCTTACATCAGCAATCACATCCATGAGTTCTTTCGGGATGTGAAGATGTTAATTTGAAGAAGCTAAATAATTTCAATTCATTGAGCACAGCAAGGTCCTCTTGTCATCTTGGCTTCTTTTGAACTATTTTCAAATAGTCTTTTCTTAGCCCAATGATTATGTTCCTCAGTACAGACCACACACACACACACACACACAAAGAGGTACAGACACAAACACAGGAATACACACAGAGAAACACTGAGACAGAGACAGACATAAAGATAGAGAGACATAAGTGTGGGAATTGGGGAGAGGGAGAAAGAAAAAGAGAAAGCGAAAAAAATGATTAGCTTTGCCTTAGTTTTTTTTACATTCTCTTCCCATTCATTGAGGAAGAATCTTAGATCTTCTTTCATCTTCCTCTAGCTTCCAACATATTCCCCCCCCCTTTTTTAAAGGCCACTGCTTTTGGCTTTACCTTATTGTCTTTTAGCAGATTGCACCTTAAAGTTGTTGGAATTATTCTTAAATAATTTTGCCATTGTTAAGTATTTATCTTCAATTACCTGCATGCACGTATGTCTCTTATGTACATAAAAATCTGAGGTTTTGGATGAGTTTTCTGAGTGGCCACTAAGACATTTTTAAATACTTCATTCTTTTTTTAAAAAAAATTATTGGAACCAACAAAAATACATCACTAGACTTTTGTTATTAAGTGTCTCACACACCTTTTGTGCTAACTTCTTTTTTTTTTTTAACCTAGTCTGTCTCTGAAGTAACTGAAAAAGTTTCTGTTAAAATATAGAACAAATTCAATTCACTGTACATATCCTATATGAAAAGCATTATGCTAGGCTCTAAGATAAAAAAAAAACACTCATATTCAAATGGATTCGTGTACCAATTGATTTGAATATTCCCTTTAATGATTCAGTGATCCCAATTAATATATTAAAAGCAATCTACTTTCAAGGAGCTATCAAACTATAGTCCAATATTATATTAACTATCTTAAATGCTAAGATGGCAAGGTTCTTGTCATTTCAAATTTAATAGATTAGATACTTTTGTATATAGTTGCCCTAGCATGAATACATGTACAGAACCAGTACTAAGACTGACAAAAATTGAAATAATATCATACCCTCCCTTTGATTTTGTGTATACCAAAAAAGACCACAGGATACCTTTTAAATACATAAATCAAATATAATGAACAGAAGAGGCAAGCAATTTACCTAAGCCTATAAAGTGCATTAGTAATCAAGATGTCCCTATGAACTAGCTCCCAAGAATTTTAGTTGCGGTTTTGATACAGCCTCAATGAGCACCTTTCAAATCAGAGCAATAGATTCTGCCTTTTTTTTTTTTTTGGAATGGTGGTGAGAAAAGATAGTAATTTTCTCTTTTTTTGTTATGGTCATCAAAATGTGATTTACACTTGGATGCCCTGGATTCTCAAATCTGATTCACACCGAGGCTCACTGAATACTCGTGCAAGGTCATTTTTATTCCTTCTAAGTGCACCCATTTACTTGCATTTTGTCATCTAATTGTCTGGACATCCAAGTAATTACCCAGAGAGATACAACTAATTGTTTAAGGTTTCCATCATATGAGAAACTAATGTCATTAAAATGATAGTGTTTTTGTAAAGTGTGTCAAATATCTTTTGTAAAGGGGGGAGGGAAGGAATTGCAGTTCATATTGTAATTGCAAATTGTCAACCCTAAACTTTCCACCTCTGTTAAATCTGTGTATATATGAGGATCATTGAGTAAGAGAAAAGAATTTTAAAAATAATTTGTTAGAGCCGATGTATGACAGTGTAACCTATTTGTCACATTGTTAATTTAAGCAAAATATATGTGAGCAACACTGCAATATAGCTCCGAGCAGAGTCCTGCTCTAGCTTTGTCATTTTATCAGTGTTAGTCTGAGAATAATTGTATTCGAATTTATATACTGGGGCATGGGTCTTCTGCCTGAAACACTCGCACAACTTCCAGAATATGTTCTAATGTACTTGAAAAATATCTTATAAATCTTTTCTTTTTTATTACTTTATGGTTCATAATTGAACTATGATCCTTATGTGTGAGCTATGTCATGATTTAATAATGGTCAAAATTAATAGCCAACCTTAAGCTTCGTCTTGGCCTAAGAGCTTCCTGGTTCCTTTGCGTTTATAGTCCACATCTAGTTACATTTATTTAAAGGCTCCGTTGAGCAAATGTGTTGGTAATAGAGTACCATCCAATTGGTTTCATTCCATAATAAAATACTGGTCACAATGAAAGACAGAGAAAGTTGGAAGAAAATGTTACCTAGGTAGCAAGTTATTCCCATATCTTTTCAAAGCCACAGGATAAATTAATTTAGACTATTTGAGAAATTAAAAGCAGAATAAAATTAAAGTAATAAGAGAAAATGAGCTTCTAGAAATGGGAGAGAAGCAGATAAGAAAAGGAAAAAAAAAAGAAGCCATGACAATAAATGCATTTTCTACTAATACATAATATTATTTTCTTATGGATTGGCACATATCTCAAAAAAAGTTAGCATGTAATAATGTATTTGGGAGATCCTGGCACATAAATATTTTATTTTTAGTATGTAAAAGAGAAATGAGTAATGTGTAGATTTTTATCTGGATCATCCATTTCTTCATGTTAGGTTTTAATACTAAGAAAACTAATCTAAAATAAATAAAATAAAAATAATAAATAAGCTATAATGCCTTCTTATTCCCCTCCTTTCTTTTTCTTTTAAAGTATATATCTCAAACTTTTGTCTCTTTTCACAAAAAATAAGGTCCCAGACAATATCAAAATTTGGGGAAAACTCTGTACTCTATACCTTTTTTTATGCAGACATGGAAAAGCGATGACAGTTAGACATCAACTTCTACACATAGATCTATCATCACCCCATTACCCCTGCCCTTTAGTAAGTCTTTATGGGATTTCCTCACTCTGTGCAAGCTATGGTAGATCCTGAAAACTCTAATTCCAGTTGCTCCATCTTTTTTTTCTGGAATGCCCTGACTAAAGTGTTAGTCTGACCTTGGTGCCAATCTTCAAAATGAAGTTCCAAAATCTAAAGCTCCAATTTAAAAATCTCAACAACTTCCAGAAAATTAGCGGGTGTATCCAAAGGCCACAAATTAAATAATGGACTCAGTATCTGATGTTGTTTTATTGTGTTACTCCACATTGTGCTTCAGAGGGGACACAGTGAGCCAATTATGATTTATATGGCAAGTATGTGCGAAAGACACTAAACTTCTCTCCTCCTGCCAAAGCAAATATGCTTCTGGAAGTGTATCCTCAATGAGATACAGATGAACAAATGTCACTTTAATACATTGTTTCATTCATATGTTAGAATAGTAAAAGATGTTGCCCTCAGGAGAAGTGGTCTATGACCATTCTGATTCTCTGATCTCTTCTTAAACTTTTTTCCACCTGTGAGACCATGTGAAGAGGAGAAAAAGATATGAAGCTTTTGTTGGTGTTCAAAAGAATCCTTTTAAAAAATAGGTTAGATTTAGTTATTGATACTCTGCTGTTCTTTGGCAGGTGTTATTTTACTAAATAGTTCCCTCATGACACTTAAAGCTGGTATCACAAATATCCTCGATTCTTGTTAGTTTTTCAGAGCCTCCTTAGACCCTTTGAGCAGGATGTGCAGTAGTTGTAAGCTTCTAACTTTGGTTTTGTAAATTTTATAATTTCCCATTTTACTCTGTTTGAAGTTGTGACTGATCTTTGTGAAAACATGAGTAAACCATAACTGGAGGTAAAGTAAAATTTCCTAGTTATCTAGCAAATGAGAATTTAAACACTGTCTACTATTTAATTTCAATCTCATTGGAAGCATAATTTTATTACACAAGTGAAGCTTCTCTAGTCTCTGGTTGTTTTTTTTTTCCCTACAGGAAGGAAATACCAAACTACCTGAAACCCAGGCAATCAAAATTGGTTGTCTGACAGTGTTAGTCAAACTGAAGCAAAAAGAAAGCTATTTCCTAGATTTTCATTTCTGAAAATAGCAATTGCCTAATGTGCTATACTGTATCAAAGGATGTTTTGGAATAGCACATTATAAACTTTATGCAAGATTAATCCTACATAATTTTTTTCAACAAGCTTTTAAAAATTACATTCCAATTGATTATTTTTTACATTCTTTTCTTTTTTGAATTTTTACATAATTGCACATGTATAACCTATATCTGATTGCTTACTCTCTTTGGGAGGGAGGACAGATAGGAGCAAGGAAGGGATAGAACTAAAACTGAAAACTTTAAATAAAAATGTCCAAAAATCAGAAAAAAATTAAAATATATTTTTTCATTTTGACCATTTTTTACAAAGCAAGAAAAATAAAGTGAGAAAAGGATACTTTGATTTGTATGTAGTTTATCAGTTTTCTGTCTCTGGAGTAGAAAAAGTAGCACTTTTTCATCATGGGTCCTTTGAAATTGTCTTGAATCATTGTATTGATAAGAATAGTCAAGTCTTTCACAATTGATGATCACAATTGATGGTGCAATAACCATTTATTATTGTACACAATGATCTCCTGTTTCTTCTTATTATACTTTGCCTCAGTTCCTATAATTCTTGCCATTTTCTCCTAAAACCACCCATATTATCATTATTTATAGAATAATGCTCCATCACAATCATATATCACATCTTGTTCAGTCATTTTCTAATTGATGAACATCCCCTCAATTTCCAACTCTTTGTTACTACAAAAACAGCTGCTATAAATATTTATGTACAAATAAGTTATTTACCCTGTTTTATTATCTCTAATAAAGTTATACATGTTTTCATAGACCTTTGGATATGTTTGAATAGTTTGAAACTATCTTCTACCCAAGTTGCTAAGTACACCTTTTTCTCTCTCTTTTCTGTCAGCCTTTCTCATTTCTGATGGGTGTGAGGTGGCACTTCAGAATTGTTTTAAATTTGCCTTTCTCTAAACAATAGCAATTTAGAGCATTTTCTCATAATCCTTTCTTCCAAAAACTACCTGTTCATATCCTTTGACCATTTATCAATTGGGGAATAGCTCTCTTTTATAAAAATTTCAATCAGTTCTATAATCAATGTGTATTTGAGAAATGAGGCTTTTATCAGAGAAACTTGCTATACAATTTTTATATTACTGCATTGTCTATGGCACCTTTTAACATAATGTAGTTTCTCTGTTTATTTCTTTTAATTAGGTATATTTTTGCTCTTTCTTTGTCTGAGATCATGATTACTATCCTTTCCATTTTTACTATAGTTAAAGCATATTAGATTCCATTCTAGCCCTTAATTTTAACTCTGAATGTGCCTTTCTCTTTGAAGTGTGTCTCTTGTAAACAACATATTCTTCTATTCTGATTTTTCTGAAACCATTCAAATTATCATTGCATAAAGCACAATAATACTCTATCACAATCATATGCCAAAGCCATTCTCCAATTGATGAGTATCTCCTCAATTTCCCACTCCTATTCCCAATTATGATCATTTCCCCATAATTTTCTAACATCATTCTCATTTCTTTTCCCAATTTTCCCTCTACTATTCTTATCTCTTTTTTAAACTCTTCCAGGAATTCTTGATGGCCTTGCTTCTAATTAGCAGTTTTCTCTGAAGCATTTTTGTAGCTATTTTTACATTGTGATCTTCTGAGTTTTTATCTTAGTCTTCCCTGCACCATATCAACTTTTTCTGGTCAAATTATTTCTGTTGTTATTCTTTTTTCATCTTTCCAGTCCATTCCTTGACTCTGAACTTGACACTGTTAAAGTTGAGATTTATTCACCTTAGGTTGGAGAGGTATTGTCATGAGCTCTAGTATTTTTTGTGCTACTGTTTTCAGAGGTAGTTCTGGAAGTCTGCAAGTTTGCAATTCTAAGGTGGTGTTATCCTGAAAGAGGATTGTCTCTCATCTCTAGGTCTGTGCTCTGGTTTTTATACAGGAAGGGCACCTTAGTGTCCTGCAGCCACAAGTTCTAATTTTCCTATTTACTGTTGTCAAAGCCCCTGTACCCTTGTAACTGATCATCAGCTTTCCCTTCCCCTATTAGAATTACTTGTGGGCAATAAAGTTGTCAAGCAGTGCCAGCAAAGTATCCCCTGTAAAACCTCTTTGAGTTGTGATACTCCGTGCTATCACTGAACTGAGCACTTCTGAAGATGCTGCTGCTGTGGCTGCTTTTGCCATTGCTGAATAGATAGACTCTAGACAAGCATCTACCCCAGTGTTCCAGACTTCTCCTGATGACCTTTTAAGTCTTCTTAGGTCAGAAAAATGTCTCACCATAATCTGATGCTCCAAAATTATATTTGAGATGTTATCTTAAAGTAGTTTGGAGTGGAGTGTTGGGGTTATTCAGCTGCCTGATGCATGTTTACCCCTAATCTGCTATATTGGCTCTACCCATGCCACACAAATTTTATTTTTGGTGATAATATACATAAAATGTTTAACTTCCACTTATATTTCTCATATTTGGAAATTATAGGATAAAAATTATGAATGTCCAAATTTGTTTTGAATATGCCTTAACTTCTGGTTGTGTTGAAGTAAGGGTAGCAATGTGCCCATAACTGAGTGAATAAAGTAAACTAGACTGTTTCCTATCAACTTTGATGGTTAGTTCCTGTTCATAAAAGGTATATGTTCCTAAGGCTCTTATTCTCATTTATGCTATGACTCACAAATTGAATGACAATTTTTCCCTCAGGATTTTGTTTTTTTCTTCTACCAGCTTGAGGAGCTGTGTCAGTTCTCAATGCCCACCATCTTGACTACAGTTAAATGTGCCACTCTCTGAGAAGCAATGCAAACCAGACTACCAAGCATATTATGAATATATTGCTTTTCTTAAAAATGCTCGTTGGTTTTTCATACTGGAGTATTGACTAACTGTCTCTGTTTGAAGTATGGTTTACCAGCCTGATGTAGACTTATGGTTAGAGCTTAACTTGTTAGTTCTGCTTTTGCAGCCAATTCAGAATAACTACAGATGCCCCAAGATATTAAAATTGACTGTTCAAATGGACTCAGTGTGGGAGTTTCATTGGTTTTAAATTGATAACAGCTGAAAGAGTGAATGATTAAAGCTGTGTATAGGCATAGTGTGCAGTCCTTTTGTATAAGCTTTTGTGAGCAGTCTCTAGTAAGATTTTTTTTCTATGACAGTCATTTTTACACAATCATTAGGTTAAAATTTTAAATGATGAACAAGAATATTTCAGGAATCTATAGAGGAAATTATTCCTGAGAAACTGAAATAAACTTTGAGAAGATAAAGTAGGTTTCTATCCTTCAGGGAGCATTTAAATTTAAGTAGCATTCCATAAGGTGGTAATTGTGTCTATTTCCCAAGCATTTGAGTTAAATAAGCTATATAGGAAACATAAACTGTCATAATAGGAGGGTGGACGTGTGGTGTACATCTCTTTTTTTTCAACTCATAAAAAGTGAAGTTCCAAAGTGCCCCATCACAGATAAATCAAAGTCTTCCTTTTGCTTTCCTATTCTTTGGGGAACAGTTATTATTGTTTTCATTATTTTAAAAGATATTCTGGATACTTTCTTCCCACACATGGAATAAAAGAATTAAAATCAGGGAGGGGAGAATGAGAAAAAAATTTTCCACTGGAAGAGCAAAATTTGAAATGAAAAAAGTATTAGGAAATGTGATTTTCTCATTTTAATATGGTTGCTTACAGAAAAACAGAGATAGTTCCCATTGCAAGGAAAGGGGGAAAGTCAAAGACAAAATTAATTTCTAATACATCCCTTCTTCAGGTAGTAACACTTTAATTTGTGGCTTATAACAGCAGAACCTAACTCCATTCTTTTGTCTTTTTTTTTTTAATGTTTTGTGTGTGAAATGATAGATACATAGGTAGATAACATTTGGGCATATCTGTATACCTTGTCAGATCTACTTATCTATATACATAATCCTTCTTACTAAAATCAAATTAATTGAGGGAATATGGATTCATATTAGTAATGTCCTATCCAAATTTTATGCCCCTATTAAGATTCATTTAATCAAAAATTGATGTCATTCTATTAATAATAAATATAAGAATATATAGAAAAATACTGGCAATTTAAAAAATTACCAATGGTTCAGTGAAATATAGGTGTCCCTGAATGGACAAAAGGAAAATGGAGCTTCATTTAAGCAGCATATATATTATATGTCATGAATTTGTTAACTTTGAGTGCCTAGATTACAAAATTCAACCAAACACACACATATATAATACTGGAATTTTCCCTGGAGTAATTATTAAAAGGAAAAAAAAAAAGAAGTTATCCACTTTAACAGTTGTTTTGAGGAGTTGATTCTTTTGATTTCTATTTTTATTAAAAATGTACCTTGCACACCTATTGTTTGTAAATATGTGGTTTCATATCTCCTTGAGATAGTCATACTCATCAAGGTAGTATTATTTTGTATGTAACAGACTCTCTTATAAATGGTCAAAAAGTTGAAAGTTCACAAACCATAATTTCCTGAAATACTGCTTGGGGTAAAAATAAATAAATAAATAACTCCCTTTCAGCAGTTGTCAGTTCCCATTTTTTAAAAAGCATTTCTTTATTTATTCATATCAAACAAGTGATGTGTTTTAGATGAGATGTTATCCAAGTTCAACATCAGTAAGGGTCACTGCTTTGAATATATCATTTCCAAAAATGTTCCTTTTGAACTTGGAACTCAAAACCATGAAAGGAAAAAGAAAGCTGATTCACTAACCCAAAGACTGACTTCTTTTAACTTTAGAATGAAGTTCAGAAAACCAGATACAGATAGATAACAGTGCAAATGATTTGAGAACAACATCTTGAGCACTTGTCAAGCAATCTTATATCTCCCATTTCTAGAGGAAATGTAGCTGTTCTTTTCCTCATTATCCTGTTGCATTGCCTCAGACATTACATTTTTTTTATAACTACACAACCTATAGTTTCCATCTCTAACAGCTCTTTTTCTTGAATGTACTGGATCTTTGAGCATGCTACAGTTTTTAATTCTTAAAAAATTTAATTAGCATCAGAGAACTTTCCAAATCATGTAAAGAATTTGACAGGGCCTCACTTAATTTTTTTGAGAAACAATTAACATGTCAAAGGAGGAAGTGAGAGCATGTTTTTTTAATCATAAATCTGTTTACATAATTACCAACTAAAGAAGTCAAAAACATCTAATAAAGAAAACTGTCTTTGTACCAAAAAAATTGTCTTTGTAATATACATATATAATCCCCAACATTAATACACAACAATTTTAATGCAATCTCACTCTATCGACATTCTCAAAATACACACACTCACATGCTTTCTACAAGTTCTAATAATTATGAGGAAAAGCAAGAGTTCTTGAAAGTAACAAGTAATAACATACTGTAGGAAAAACTTACATCTGTTCATTGGAGTTCATATAAGAATACAAAAGGGGACTATGGAAAATATGCCAGGTGAGGAGGGAAGACAAACTAATTTGAGACAGATTTCCAAGGCATTTGGGCCTAACTAACTTTTCAGTGTTCCTGTACACAAGAAGATGCGTTTGCAAAGTATTAGATATCTGCTATTGATTAAAGACATTAAAATTAAAACAATTCAAGGTACCACCTCACAACAATTAGATTGGTTAATATGACAGAAAAGGAAACGTAGATGTTGGAGAGATTGAGACACTAATACACTGTTAGTGGAGTTTTGAACTGCAGAGGAATTTGGATTATGTCCAAAAGTAGTATAAAACTGAACATCATGTGACTTAACAATACCATTACTAGGTCTTTATACCAAAAGAGATTTTGAAAAATGAAAAGGACGTATTTGTACAAAAATAGAATAGCTCTTTTTATGACAAAAAATTATAAATTGAGAGGATGTCCATTAATAGAATTGCTAAACAAGCTGAGATATGATTCCTAATGGAATACTCTTATGCTATAACAACTGATAACAGGATGATTTAAGAAAAACCTGGAAAGATTTATATGAACTGATGCAAACTGAACTGAGCAGAACAGTAAAACACTGTACTCAATAACAATTATCAAAACTGTGAAAGCTTTAGCTATTCTTAGCAATATAGTGATCCAAGACAATTTCAAAGGACTCATTATAAAAAATGCTATCCACATTCAGAGAAAGAACTGATGGAATCTGAATATAGATCAAAGCATACTTTTTTTACTTTTTTTTCCATTGTTTTTCTTTTGTTCTGTTTCTTATTTCATATCATTGGTAATAAACATGTTTTACATGATTACATATATATTATGTATATCAAATCGTTAAATACTTCAGAAAAGGACAAGTTAAGGGAAGGATAGAGAAAATTTGGAACTTTTTTTTAATGAATGTTTAATAATTGTTTTTGCAAGCAATTGTGAAAAAAAATACAATTTAAGAAAAAAAAAACCAACAGCAAAGTATAAATGCCTGGATCTACCTTCATTATACATAATGATCCTGACAAAAGTTTGTTGAAACTGCAGCCAGTCAGTTGACCTAGACTTGAATATGGCTCTCTACAACTTTCTACATGTAAGACCTTAGTCAAGACATTTCCCCATTCTAGGCCTCATTTTCATTATTTGTAACCTGGGAGAGTTGAATTAGATGGTCTCCAAAATCTTTCAACTTTCTTCTATGACCTATAATTGTATTGGTCACCACTGTTTAGTAATTAGTAAAGATTAAGTAAAGGGAAACAAATCTGTTGGAGGTAATGGTCCTTTCAAGCCTAGAGCCAAAACACACAATCTCTTCAGTACATGATTTAAATTGTCAACATCAGGCCTGGTTTCTAAGCATAGCTTGCATAGACAAATAGATAATATAAATCTGAAATTTTCAGGTGGCATTAAATTGCACAGAGTCTTGAACGCTAAGTACACATATATTTACTTCACTCAGAAGGTCATAAGGAGCAACCAAAATTTTTAAGCAGTCAGAGAACCAAATCTCTGACAGTGGTAGTAATGGGAGAAATTTCAGGTAACAAGAACTTATAGGAAACTATTAAAATAGTTCAGAGAGTTTGAAATAAGGGCAGCCATAAAAATGGTGACAGTTTTGATAAAAAGGAAAGAATGAGCCCAGAAGGTACTTCAGGTGCCATGTTAAGCCTCTCATATTGTAGATAAGGGATATTAAGCAACTTCTTTAAGATTGTATAGGGAGTAAATATAAGCACTAGCAGTAGAGGAATAAAATCAATTAGTTTGTTTACTGATTCTCTCTCACTCTCTGGCTCCCTGTCTCTGTCTCTCTTTCTCTCTGTCTCTGTCTCTTTCTCTCTCTCTCTCTGACACTCTCTGTCTCTGTTTCTCTCTGTCTCTATTTCTCTCTCCTCTCTATTGTTTTCTCTGGCTCTCTTTCTCCATCTCTGTGTCTCTCTCTCTGTCTAACTTTGTCTCTGTCTCTGTCTCCCTCTTTGTCCCTCTCTCTTTCTCTGTGTCTCCCCCCTCCCCTCTATTGCTCTCTCTGTCTCCATCTGTCTTTCTCTATCTGTCTTTGACTCTCTTTTTCTTTCTCTCTTTCTCTTTCTTTATCTGTGTGCATAGGCATATATGTATGTATGCATACAAAAATACATACATATATACCATTTTGAGCCAAAGACAACTTAGAAGATCAGATGGAAAGATCTGTGGAATCAGGCTGGGAGTTTAGTGCATAGTTCTAGTGCAGGCTATACCAGCATATGCCAGCCATATGCCAACAAAGCAAGAACGGGCCTTAAGCCTCTGAATCGACAGCAGTATAGGTGGTACTACTTTGAAAAGTAGAATTGGCCAAATGGAAAAGGAGGTACAAAATCTCATTGAGGAAAATAATTCCTTGAAAATTAGAATTGAACAAATGGAAGCTAATGACTTTATAAAATATCAAGAAACAAACAAAACCAAAAGAATTAAAAAATGATCTCATTGGAAAAATAATGACTTGAAAAAAAGATCCAGGATAAATAATTTTTTAAACCTTTGTATACCTCAAGATCATGATCAAAAAAAGAGAGTCTGGGCATTATCTTTCAAGAAATTATCAAGGAAAACTGTCCTGATATTCTAAAACCAGAAGGCAAAATAGAAATTGAAAGAATACATCAATCACCTAAAAGAAATCCCAAGATGAAAACTCCCAGGAATATTGTAGCCAAATTCTGAAACTCCCAGGTCAAGGAGAAATTATTGCAAGCATCTAGGGAAAAAAAATCAAGTGTCATGTAACCACAGTTATAATAACACAAGATTTAGTAGCTTCTACATTAAAGGACTGAAGGACTTAGAATAAAATATTCCAGAGAGCACTGGAGCTACACAGAAAAACTGAGTATAATTCTTTAATGGAAAAGGTGGATATTCAATGAAATAGAAGATTTTCAAGCATTTACAATGAAAAGACCAGGGCTAAATGGAAAATTTGATCTTCAAATACAGATCTTGAGAGAAGTATAAGGAAATAATCAGGAAGCAGATATCATAAGGGACTTAATAAGGTTTATCATTTTACATTCCTACATGGGAGGTTGATATTTGCAATTTATTAGAACTTTCTCATTGTTATGGTAGTTAGGATGAATGAATATTTAGACAGAGGGAACAGGTGTGAGTTGAATATGAATGTATAACACCTAAACAATAGAAGTAAGAGGTAAGAAACTTATGTACTGGGAAAATGGGAAAGAGAGAGGTAGAGTGGTGTAAATTATCTACATAAAAGAGGCAAGAAAAAGCTTTTACACTGGAGGGAAAGAGAGATAGGGGAGGGAGATTAAATGAATCTTACTTTCATTAGGACTGGATCAAAGAAAAAATAGCATACATACTCAATGTGGGTATAGAAATCCTTACCCTGAAGGAAAGTAGAAGGGACAAAGCATATGAGAAGGGCCTAGAGTGATAAAATACAGAGCATAATGGGGGCAAGGGTGGTAATTAGCAAAAACTTCTGAAGAGGGTCAGGGTGAAAGAAAAGAGAGATTAGAATAAATGGGGAAGGATACAGTTAACAATAGTAAACTGGGAAAATAATTTTGAAGCAAGTTTCTCTGATGAAGGCCTCATTTCTTTTTTTCTGGTAAATGTATTTTTAAAAACAATTTATGAATCATGTTGGGAGGGAAAAATCAGAGCAAAAGAAAAATCATGGGAGAGATTTTAAAAAACAGAAAACAGAAGTGAATATAGCATTTGTTGATTTATATTCAGTCTCCTTAGCTCTTTTTCTGGATACAGATGGCATTTTCTGTCCAAAGTCTATTGGGATTGCTTGGATTTCTGAATCACTGAGAAGAACCAAGTCTTATATAGTTGATCATCACACATTCTTACTGTTATTGTGTACAATGTATTTCTTGTTTTACTCAGCATCAGTTCATGTAAATCTTTCCTAGCCTTTCTAAGAACAGTTTGTTCATCATTATTTTATAGAACAATAATATTCCATTACCTTCATATACTACAATTTGTTCCCCAACAGGTGGCATCTACTCATTTTCCAATTCTTTGCCATCCCAAAAGGAGCTGCTACAAACATTTTTTGCACACGTGGGTCCTTTTTCCTTCTTTAAGATTTCCTTGGGTATAGACCCAATAATGGCATTCCTGGGTCAAAGGGTATGCATATTTTTATAGCCTTTTGGGTATAGATCCAAATTGCTCTCCAGAATTGTTGGATTATTTCACAATTCCAACTACAATACATTAGTATCCCTTTTTTCCCACATCCCCTCCAATATTTACCATTATCTTTTCCTGTCACCTTAGCCAATTTGAGAGATATGAGGTATTTACCTCAGAGTTGTTTTTATTTGTATTTCTCTAATTAATAGTTATTTAGAGCGTTTTTCATATACCTATAGATAGCTTTAATTTTGTCATCTGAAAGTTGTCTATTCATATCCTTTGATCATTTATCAATTTGGGAATGACTTGTATTCTTATAGATTTGATACAATTTTTTATATATTTTGGAAATGAGACCGTTATCAGAAACACTGACTAAAAAGATTTTTTCCCAGCTTTGTACTTCCCCTTTAATCTTGTTTCTATTGGTTTTGTTTGTGCATAGCCTTTTTTAATCTAATGTGATCAAAGTTGTCCATTTTACCTTTCATAATGTTCTCTTGTTCTTTGGGATTCCTCCCTTCTCCAAAGATCTGATAGGTAAATTATTCCTTCTCTCTTAATTTGCTTATGGTATCATAAAACCCAAATCATGTACCTATTTTGACTTTATTTTGGTATAGGATATGAGATGGCGGTATATGCCAACTTTCTGACTTTTTTTTTCCAATTCCCTCAAAGAACTCAAATAATAAGTTCTTATTCCAGAAGCTGGAGTTTAATCAAATACTAGGTTACTATAGATTATCAAATACTAGAATACTTCTATACTAGATATTGTGTCATGTACATCTAATCTATTTCATTGATCCACCATTCTATTTGTTAGCCAGTATTAAATAGTTTTGATGAATGCAATTTTATAATATAGTTTTAGTTTTGGTACTGCTAAGCCACTATCCTTTGTATTTTTTTTCCCATTAAATCCTTTATATTCCTGACTTTTTGTTCTTCCAGATGAATTTTGTTATTATTTCTATTAGCTCTATAAAATAATTTTTGGCAGTTTGATTGCTTTGTCACTGAAAAAGTAGATCTATTTAGGCAGAATTGTTATTTTTATTATATATTAACTCAGCCTACCCACGAGCAATTGATATTTTTCCAATTATTTAGATCTCACTTTATTTGTGTGAGAAGTGTTTTGTAATTGTGTTCACATAGTTCTAGGGTTTGTCTTAACAGGTAGACTCTCAAGTATTTTATTTTGTCTAGTAATTTTAAATGGAATTTCTCCTTTTATTTTTTGCCAGTGGGCTTTGTCAGTAATATGTAGAAATGCTGATGATTTGTGTGGGTTTATTTTATATCCTGCAACTTTGTTAAAGTTGTGAATTGTTTTAAGTAGGTCATTGAATGATTTTCTAGGATTCTCTAAGCATGTCATATCATCTGCAAACAGTGATAGTTTTATTGCCTCACTGCCTATTCTAATCCCTTTAATTTCTTTTTCTTTTCTTATTGTTAAAGTTATCATTTCTAGTACAATGTGGAATAATAGTGTTGATAATGAGTATCCTTATTTCATCCCTGATCTTGATTAGGAATGCATCCAGCTTCTCTCCATTACAAATAATGCTTGCTGTTGATTTTAGATTGATACTACTTATTACTTTAAGGAAAATTCTTTTTATCCCTATGGTCCCTAGTGTTTTTAGTAGGAATGGGTGCTGTATTTTGCCAAAAGCTTTTTCTGCATCAATTGAGATTATCATATGATTTCTGTGGATTTTGTTATTAATATGGTTGATTATGATAATAGTCTTCCCGATACACAATCAATCCTACATTCCCAGTATAAATCCCATTTGGTCAGAGTGTATTATCTGGCTGTTATATTGCTATAATCTCTTTGCTAGTATTTTATTTAAATTTTTTTCAATATTTATTATGGCTTGGTCTCCATGTTCTAGAGAAGATTTTAAGCTAGTTACAGGAAGAAATGGACAGCAAGACTATACTACTGGGGGACCTCAACTTTCCCCTCTCAGAATAAGACAAAAATCTAACCACAAATGAACAAGAAAGACACTAGGGAGGTTAATAGAATCCTAGAAAACCTAAATGTGATAAACCTCTGGAGAAAACTGAATAGGGAAAAATACATTTCTTTCTCTTTTTTGGCTCTTCCTGGTTTAGGTATCAGTGCCATATTTGTGTCCTAGAAGGAATTTGGCAGAATTCCTTCTTTATCTATTTCCCCAAATAATTTATATAGTATTGGAATTAAGTGTTTAAATATTTGGTAGAATTCACTTGAGAATCCATCTGGTCCTGGAGATTTTTTTCTTATGTCATAATCGGCTTGTTCAATATATTTTTTCTTAAATGATACTATTTAATTAATTTATTTTCTCCTCTGTAAATCAAGGCAATTTATCTTTTTGTAAATATTGATCCATTTTGGTTAAATTGTCAGACTTGCTGCCATACAGTTGGGTAAAATAGCTGCTAATTATTGCTTTAATTTCTTTTTCACTGGTGGTAAGTTCACCCTTTTCATTTTTGATGCTGGGGATTTGTTTTTTTTCTTTCTTTTTTTCTAATCAAATTAACCAAAGGAATATCTATTTTTTAAAATAAAACCAACTTTCAGTTTTATTTATTAGTTCAATAGTTTTCTTAATTTCAATTTTATCAATCTCTCCTTTGAGTTTCAGAATTTATGATTTGATATTTAATTGGGGGGTTTTAATTTATACTTTAGTTTGTTTTTTTAGTTGACTGCCCAATTCATTGATCTCTTCTTTCTCTATTTTATTCATATATTTGGAGATATAAAATTTCCCCTGAGAACGGCTTTGGCTGCATCCCATAGATTTTGGTATGTTGTCTCATTATTGTCATTCTCTTAGATGAAATTATGGATTATTTATGTAATTTCTTATTTGAGCCACTCATTTTTTAGAATGAAATGATTTAATCTCTGATTGGTTTTTAGTCTATCCCTACTCCTTTATTAAGTAAATTTCTTATTGTATTGTGGTCTGAAAAGGAAGCATTTACTATTTCTGTCTTCCTGCATTTATGAGGTTTTTATGCCTTAACATATCATTTTTTGTGAAGGTGCCATGTACTGCTGAGAAAAAGGTGTATTCCTTTCTTTCCTTATTCAGTTTTCTCCAGAGGTCTATCACATTTAGGTTTTCTAGGATTCTATTAACCTCCCTAGTGTCTTTATTTTGTGGTTAGATTTTTGTCTTATTCTGAGAGGGGAAAATTGAGGTTCCCCACTTGTATAGTCTTGCTGTCCATTTCTTCCTGTAACTAGCTTAAAATCTTCTCTAGAAATTTGGCTGCTTTACCACTTGGTGTATAAACATTTAATATCATTACTACTTCACTGTTTATGGTATCCTTCATCAAGGTGTATTTTCCTTTCTTCTCTCTTTTAATAAAATCTATTTTTACTTTGCTTCATCTGAGATCAGCATTGTTACCCCTGCTTGTTTTACTTCCTCTGAAGCATAATAAGTTTTGTTCCAGCCTTTTACTTTTACTTTGTATATGTCTCTCTGTATCAAATGTGTTTCTTGTACACAACATATTGTAGGATTCTGTTTTTAATCCACTCTGCTATTTGCTTCCGTTTTATGGCAGAGTTCATCTCACTCACCAATATGATTACCAGCTCTGTATTTCCCTCCATCCTATTTTCTCCCTTGTATATACTTTTGCTTTCTCTTTCCATCCTGTCCTTAGTTGTGTTTTTTATTTACCCCACCCACTACCTTATATCCTATCACCCTTCCCTCCCTCTCTTAGTAGTGAATTTTTACCCACCTCCCCCACTACCTTATCATCTATCTCCCTTCTCCCTTCTCTTAGTATTTTTTAACCCACTCCAATCAATACCTTATCTTCTATCACTCCTTCCCCACTTCTCTTTTCCCTACTTTTTCTATTTTCCCTTCTATCCTGCTCCTCCCTTTTCTTTTCTCTTTCTCCTCCTATTTCTTTAAAGGGTTAGATAAATTTATATACCCAATCTAATAACTAAATTATTCCTTCCTGGAATCAAAACTGATGAGATCAAGCTTCAGATAGTACTCATTCCCCCTTCCTTCTTTCCCTCCATTGTAATAAGTCTTTTGTACCTCTTCAGCTGAACTAATTGTCCCATTATATCTCCCCTTTCCTCTTTTTCAAGTGCTGACCTTTTCCACCTATTAATGTCTTTTTCTTTGATGTTATCACATCAGAGTCCATTTACAACCACATCTTCAGTCCATATGATGCCCCCTTCTTGTCTGCCCCAGTGACAGATAGAGTTCTTAAGAGTTACAGATATTGTTTTCTCCTCTAGGTATGTAAACAGTTTAACCTTTAAATTATATATATATATATTACAATTATAAAAGTATATATATATAAATATTTAAATAAATATATAAAAATAGATATATTTCCCCCATGTTTACTTTTCTATGCTTCTCTTGAGACCTGCATTTGTAGATTAAATTTTCTGTTTAATTCTGTTTTTTTCTATAGAAATGATTGAAATCCTCTTACTTCATTGAAGCTCCATCATCTTCCCTGAAAAATGATACTGAGTTTCTCTGGGTAGTTAATTCTTGGTTGTACATCTATGTCCTTTGCCTTCCAGAATATGGTATTCCAGGCCATCTGACCCATTATTGTAGAAGCTGCCAGATCCTGGGTAATCCTGACTATTGCTCCTTGAAATTTGAATTGTTTTTTGTCTGGCAGCTTGCAGTAATTTTCCCTTGAGCTTGTAGTTCTATAATTTCCCAGCAAAATTCTTTAAGGTTTTCCTTGTGGGATCTCTTTCCAGAAATGGATCAATGGATTCTTTCAATGAGTATTTCCCCCTCTGTTTCTAGAATATTGGTGCAGTTTTCCTTAATGATCTCTTGAAGAATACCCTCCAGGCCCTTTTTTTTTGGTCATGGTCTTCTGGTAGGCCAATAATTTTTAATTTGTCTCTTTCAGGTTGGCCATTTTGCCAATGAGGTATTTCACATTTTCTTCCATTTTTTTCATTCTTTTTAATTTATTTGACTTATTCTTGCTCTCTCACAAAGTCATTAGCTTCCATTTGCCCTGTTCTAGTTTTTAATGTGTGATTTTCTTCAATTAGCTTTTGTATCTCTTTTTTCCATTTGGTTAATTCTATTTTATGGAGTTGTTTTCTTCCTCTTCCAAGCTTTTGTCTCCCTCCTGCATATTTCTCATTTCCTTTCTCATTTTTTCTTCTACCTCTCTTATTTGCTTTTTAAGGTCTTTTATGAGCAGCTTAAGACCAATTCATATCACTCTGAGATTTCTTCTGTGGGCATTCTGTCCTTGTCTGAGTTGGTGTTTTGGTCTGCCCTACCACCACAGTAGTTTTTATGGTCAGGGTTCTTTTCTGTTTCTTGCTCATTTTCTTTCCTTTTCTTTTGGTATTTCCTTGTTTTTTGTTTGTTTGTTTGTTGTTTGTTTGTTTGTTTTTCACTTTTATGGTCAAGCTCAGCTCCTGGGGTACAGGGGGCTCTGTCCCAAGCTTCTTGTGCAGCTCCAAGCCTTGCTTTCAGCACAGTGCCCCCTTGTGTTTGCAGCGTTGCCTGCTCTGTTCATGGTTTCTCAGAGTTTGCCTTCTGAGCCACTGGAGTCTGCCCCCTGCTATGCTCCTCTCCTGAGCCAGGACTGAGGGTCTTAGGTGCTGATTTGCTGTGATTTAAGACCCTCCCAATGGCTTTCCCAGAGTCTGTCTGACCTGGGCTGAACATTTTTCATCCCAATGAGACTGATCCTTCTTGAAGTTTTTCCAGTGTATCTTGAGCTGGAGAGTGATTTTATTCCATCAGAGTCTGTTAAGATTCTTGGTTTCATGTGATTTTTGAGCTGGAGCAGTTTCCTGACTTTAATCTGCCATCTTGGCTCCATCCCCGGAAGTCCAAAGCCTCATTTCTTAAATGTATAGGAAACTGAGATAAATTCATTTTTATAAAGGGGGGAGGGGCTTTCCCCAACTGATAAATGATCAAAAGATATAGACTATATCAAAAAAATATAAACTTTATAAACCTAGTTTATATCTTTTGATATAGTTTATATCATGCATATCATTTGACCTAACAATACCACTACAAGAATGAATCCCCAAAGAGATATTAAATGAAGGAAAAGGACCTTTCTGTACAAAAATATGTATAACAACTTTCTTCTCAGAACAAAGAATTGGAAATTGAGAGAATGCCCATCAATTCTGGAACAGCTGAATAAATTGTAATATGTGATTATTATGGAAAATTATTGTTCTTTTGGAAATGATTAGCAGGATGCTTTCAATAAAACTGGAAAGCCCTCCATGAACTCAAAGTGAAATGTACTATGTACAAAGTAATAACAAGTTTGTGGGATGTTCATCTATGAATTATTTTGCTATTTTTAGCAATATAATGATCCATGACTACTCTGAAGGAGTTGTGATAAAAAATGCTATCCATACCTGGAGAAAGAATGGATTTTGAAATTGAAGCATACTCTTTTTTTTTTACTTCATTTTTCTTTAAAGTTTTCTTTTTTGGAGGGGGAATCTATGTTTTCTTTCACAACATAACTTTTGTGGAAATATTTTGCATAATTTCACATGTGCTTTAATGGGGTGTGGGAATGGGGAGAAAGAGAGAGAATATGGAATTTAAAATTTTAAAAACAAATGTAAAAAAAAAGACTGAGACTAAGAAGGGTGAGGAGAAAAGAAGCAATGCTACCGAATTTCTTCTGTAATATAGATTTAATCTTGGTATATGAACAACCAGTAAAAGACCAAAACTTCTGGGGAAAATGGAGAGCAGAATGGAAGAAACTAAATTTATACCAGCATTTCACATCTTATACAAAGATAAGCTACAAATGAGTATTTGATCTAGATATAAAACATGACATTGTAAACAAATTAGAGAAACATGAGAAAAAATTAGGTATCACATTTTTGGATAGGAAAAAAAAGTATAAAACCAAACATGGGAAAGAAAGGACCACAAAAGATAAAATGGGTAATTTTTTTTCTTTTTATTATTAAAGCTTTTTATTTGTATAACATATGTATGGGTAGTTCCCCAGCATTGATCTTTACAAAGCTTTCCATTACAAATTTTACCCCCAGTCCCCTCCCCTCCCCTAGATGGCAGGAAGTCCACTACATGTTAATAATGTTGAAATGCTTGAGAAGTTATGCAAGAAAAATCCTATCTACAAGAGAAAAAAAAAAAGAATCAGAGAAAGGCGACACAATGCAAGCAAATGTCAATAGAAATCATGAAAATGTTATGTTGTGGTCCATATTTCATTTCCCTCTCTCTGGGTGTATATGGTTTTCTTCAGTGAACAATTGGAACTGGTTTGAGACAATTCTTTGTTGCAGAGAGCCATGTCCATTAGAATTGATCATCATGTAATACTGTTATTGCTGTGTATGATGATCTCCTGGTTCTGCTCATTTCACTCAGCATCAGTTCATGCAAGTCCCTCCAGGCCTCTCTGAAATCCTCCTGCTGATCGTTTCTCACAGAGCAATAATATTCCATAACATTCATATACCATA
>JAJPUD010000714.1:124251-202205 GCA_023553655.1 Myrmecobius fasciatus
TTGAGATCCCCCACTAGTATCGTTTGGCTGTCTATTTCTTCTTGCATCTCTCTTAATTTCTCCCCTAGGAATTTGTGTGCTATTGCACTTGGTGCATATATATTTAGTATAGGTATTGCTACATTATCTATAGTACCCTTTAATAAAATATAGTTTCCTTCCTTATCTCTTTGGATTAGATCGATCTTGGCTTTTACTTGATCTGAGATAAGGATTGCTACCCCTGCTTTTTTTTGTTCACCTGAAGCATAATATTTTCTGTTCCAGCTGTTTACCTTCATCCTATATGTGTCACTATGTTTTAGATGTGTTTCTTGTAGACAACATATTGTGGGATTCTGGTTTTTAATCCAGTCTGATATCCGCTTCTCCTTTATGGGAGAGTTCATCCCATTCACATTCACAGTTAGAATAACTAATTCTTTATTTCCTGCCATCTTATTTACCCAAGTTATGTTTTCCCCTTTCCTTTCCCCTTTTTCCCTTCCCTCCTCCTCAGTACTTTGCTTTTGATGACCCCCTCCCCCAAACAATACTCCACCCTTTAGATCCCCTCCCCCTGTTTTTACTCCTTTCTCCTGATTCTTCTATTTTCCCTTCTATTAGTTTGTCCCTTACTTTTCCTCCTTTCCCTCCCACTTCCCTCTAGCAACAGACAAGTTTCTATGTGAAATCAAATGTCTGATATACACTTTTAGAGCCCAACCTGATGAGAGAAAGATTTACACAATGCTCATCTCCCTCCCCTCTTTCTCTCAATTATATTAGGTTTTCTTTGCCTCTTCAAGTGATTTTACCTTGTTTTTACCTCTTTTTTTTTTAGATCTTATTTTACCACTTTTTCCCTCTTTTCCCCAGTATGACAACCTTTTCCCCTCTAGTTCTCTTTTTCATATTATCAAAGTAATATCTAGTTAATTATACCCCCAAACTTTAAGTATCCCCCTAGTAAAAATAAAGTTCTCAAGAGTCCTTTCCTTTTTACCTTTTTATGCTTCTCTTGAGTTCTGTGTTTGGGTGTCGAATTTTTTGTTCAGATCCGGTCTTTTCATTAGAAATAAGTGAAATTCACCTATATCATTGAATGACCATCTTCTTCCCTGGAGGATAATGCTCATTCAGCTGGATAGGTTATTCTTGGCTGTAATCCAAGTTCCTTTGCCTTTCGGAATATCTGGTTCCAGGCCCTTCGATCCTTCAGTGTGGAGGCCGACAGATCCTGTGTGATTCTAATTATTGATCCTCGGTATTTGAATTGTTTCTTTCTAGCTGCTAGCAGAATCTGTTCCTTGGTGTTATAGTCCTGAAATTTAGCCACGATATTCCTTGGGGTCTTAATTTTGGGGTCTCTTTCAGGAGGTGATTGGCGAATTCTTTCACTGGTGATTTTGCCCTTTGATTCTACAATCTCAGGGCAGTTTTCTTTCAGGATTTCCTGGAAGATAGTGTTTAGATTCTTTTTTTCATCATGGCTTTCAGGAAGTCCAATAATCCTTAGATTGTCTCTCCTAGATCTATTTTCCAAGTCAGTTCTTTTTCCTAGGAAATATTTCATATTTTCTTCTAATTTTTCATTTTTTTTGTTTTTGTTTGACTGATTCTTCAAGTCTTAGTGAGTCATTCACTTGCATTTGTTCAATTCTTATTTTTAAAGTGTTGTTTTCTTCAGTTACCTTTTTAAGCTCCTTTTGTAACTGGCCATTTGATTTTTTTTGTTCATTGCACTCTTTTTCCACTTCACTAATTTTATTTTTCAATAAATTGGTGTCTTTTTCATATCTCTTTTGCAGGGCATCATCTCCTTCTTGCAAGATATTGTATCCTTCTTGCACTGATTTCAGTTTATTTTTGAAATGGGTAATTTTTTGCACAAAAAAAAATTTCAATAAAATTAGAATTAAAAGGGAAAAATTACTATGGCAAGTTTTTCTAATAAAAATGTCATTTCCAAGATGACATATAAGAACTGCTTCAAATGTGGAAGAATAGGAGTCATTCCTCAATTAATAAATGGAATAACTATATAAATAGTCAATTCTCAGAGGGGATAATCTAGGCTCTCTATAGGTATATATAGGAAAAAAAAAATTTTCCAAATCACCTATAATTAGAGAAATGCAAATTAAAGCAATTTTAAGATTCTATCTTATATGTATCAGAGTAGTAAAGATAAGAGAAAAGGAAAATGATAAATGTTGGAGGGGCTATAGGAAAATAGGCATATTGATGCATTGTTGACCAAGCAATGAATGGATATAATCATTGTGGATTATAAAATTACTCACAAAAGTAATTACTAAATAATTTTGATACCACTAAACCACTTCTAGGACCATAACCATCCAAAATTCAAAAATATAGGGAAAAGGCCCTATATGTACAAAAATTGTTATAACCATTCATTTTGTGATGGCAAAAAAAAGGAAATTAAAAGAATGCCTATCACTTGAGGAATATCTGAAAATGTTGTGGCATATAGACCTGATGAAATACTATTGTGCTCTATAAAATGAGAAAGTATAAATTGTAGCTTTTTGGGGAGAGGAGGGAAGAAAGAGGGCAAAAATTATAAAGTAAAAAAGTGCACAGCAATATATAAGAGAAAATCTATAAGGAAGTAAAGATGGACAACTCTGAACATAATGTGTATTATTATATGGCCTTTCTTGAAATGTAAATTTATTTTAAAAATAATATTTTTAAAAGAAATGTAAATTTATTGCTTTATATTTTGGATCTTCTGTGTATTCTGCTGTGTACCTGGCATTTTTTAAATTTAGTGTTTATGTTTAAAATAAATAGATGGATAGATACATAGCTAAAAAGAAATAGGAAATAGAAATAAAGAAGTAATTTAAAAGACATGACAAAATGTGTATGAGCAGATGGAGAACCAGGAGAACAATTAATATTATAACTTTAATATTATAAAAATAAACAATTTTGAAGAAAAACAAATACAAACAAGAGTATAACTTACAAAGTAACAATAGTGTAGAAACAACTTTGAAAACTGTAAGAATTATGATCAATAGAATTATCAGTCATGATTCCAGAGAACCAATGATGAAGCATACTTACCACACACACACACACACACACACGACTGTGTGTGTATTTATTTGTTTCTAGTCATTGAAGTTATTTTCTTTGCTTGACAGTATATTTGTTTAAAACAATTGCTTTTCTTTTCTTTCTTTTCCTCAGTGAAATGGGAAGTAGATGGGAGAGAACACTGATTTCTATTAATTAAAAATTTTTAATAGAAAAGTAAAGGGTGCTAATGTTGAAGAACACTGGATATATTTTCAAAGGAATCACAGTTTTACCTAATTATTTTATTTTATAAAGAGATCTCTCTCACAGTGTGGTGGCAATTTGTAAATGTTTGTAATGTAAAAATAAAGTATATGAATAAAATTTAAAAAAAAAATAATTGGACCCCAAATTCTAGAGAAAGGAGCTCAATAGCCATAGCCATGTGGTCTATAGATAGTCTTTGAAGTTATTGAAAGGCTCTAAAGTGTTATATATATATACATACATATATATATATATATGTATATTTTTTTGGTGTTTGTGTGATTTGTGCTGTACAGTATAAATTTAGGACTGGATTCTATGGGAGTGTGGCTAGATATGTTATCTGGAATCTACCTTCAAATAAGATATCTCCAATTTTTCCCTTTATGAAGAATAAGAGAAGGTCCCTATAGGCATTTGCTGCTTTCTGCAATTAAAGGTGAAGAATTGGAAAAAACAAAAATTTGATTAAATAGAGGACTCAAAATGGTTGGTGAATATATGCCCTGCTCAAGACTATTAAGTAGGGTATATAGCCCATCTCACCAATTGCATTTCTGGAGATACATTTGTTTCTTTACAGATACCAAGTAGTGCACTACTTTGTTCAGAAAAATACTACTGGGAATTTGCAGTTCAAAACCCATTTTACCCCATACCTCTGTACAACTTGTCAACATTTCTACAGTCCCACACTGATTCCCTCGCACCTTAATATGGTTTATTGTAAAATCACTTTACCTGCTTCAGTGCACTTTTCATCAAAGACTTTTAAGTGGAAGCTGGGTGCTACAGAATATCCTTAACAATAACCTGAAATAGCTTTTAACCAGTCTTAAAAGAGAAAGTGATTTTAATCCTAAACACTTTCCTCTTAAGCCAGCACATTACACTCAAAGTTAAAGTATAAAGAAATACTGTTAAGAGACAAATGAAACTCTGATATATTTATTCAAACTAGCTATATTACTATATTATAATGTGATATTCAAAATCAGTAAGCTGTTTTATTTCTCAAAAAAGATTGCACTTTTATCATTGCATTTAAAAATATAAAAAGTAATAAAAATTCTTATTGTTTTCCAGTTTTGGATGTCAGTGAACCTCCATTTGCCTGGAAAAGAAAATACAAATTTATCCCCAGGTCTTTTCTGAAAAACAGAGTAGATCACAATTTGTACTCAAACAAAAATAAATTTTGGACTAACATCCAGTATTGAATAGTATTTTTGAAATTTGATATTAATTAATTTGTAGGATAGATCAAAACAGCAGTCTGACATACTAGAATGCACAAGGGATGTGGAGTCAAAGAAATTGAGTTTGAATCCTGTCTCTGTTATTAAGTGGCTGTATAGGCTTTGTCAAGATATTTAACACTTCATTTTGCTTGTCTATACAATGAAGGATGTTCTGCACTAATGTTGATTTAAGGTAGTCTGGTTTACCTTTGGCACTGGAACAGAATGGAATACTCTTGAGTATTTAACAAAAGATTTACTTAGCAATAACATGGAAAGGATATTCAGCAAGGGTACAGAGGTGAATCAGTTTATCAATTACCTAGCCTCCACATTTGCTAAGATAGAACAAACTAGTCAGAAATTTGTGTCTATCCTAAGGTGCTGCTAATTCCTCAAAGGCTGGGCTTTCCTATATAGGTAGCCCATGAAACTATATTGATGGATTTGAGTCATAATTCTCTTTTCCAATTGAGTTCTAAGGATTATATCATCATAATGATATAAGAAAAACTGGATGTTTAAGAGACAGGAAAATTAGTAGATATTTCTCTGATAACACAAGGTTTAGAATAAATGACTTTTCTAGTCCCTTTTAGTTCTAACTCTGTAATGCTAAATATTTTAAATTGAGTCCATATTTTAATTATGATGTAATTAATAATAGTAACTCATATTTAGTTCCTTCCTCACAACACTGCAAGGAAAGCAATTTAAGTATTGTGATTCCCATTTTACTGATGAATGAACTGATTCTTAGGGAGATTAAGTTACATATTCTTCTTCTAGTTACAAAACCATATTTCTCCAAGTCTTATAACTCAAAGTTCAGTGGAATTTGTTTTCATCATATTAGTCTGACTCTTGTTGTAGGTAGAAAGACGCTAAAGTCAGAGCCCTCTCAGTTCAGGTTCAATGTTAATGTTCACAAGTCACTGAGGGTTTAACAAAAGGCATTCACAAGTCACTAAACTTTAAATAAAAGATCTATTACAGCAAGAATATGCAACAAGAATATAGTGGCACTTTCTATGGATGGGTCTTTATCTCCATCTGGATAATGTTTCTGCTCAGGCAAGGAGCTGGTACTTCTTATGCCCTCAGACAAAGAAGCTGCATCAAGGAAGCAGGGGCTAATCAGGTTGTATAGTAGGTCTGGGCGTGGAAAGGAAGCTGTGTCAAGGAAGCTTTATCAGAAAACTGCTACCCTACATGCCACTCCTTGGTGGTAAGGTCCTAATGAACTTCTAGAGTTCAGTTTTCTAAACTGTGAGTCACAACCCTATATGGGGTCTTGTAACTGAATGTGGGGATTGCAAAATTATGATTTATTATCAGTAAGTGCAACTATTTTATATACTCATATTCCCGAAGTCACATAAAAATTTCTCAGGCCAAAAGGTCACAAGAGGAAAAAGTTTTAAAAGCCCTGTTTTAGAGGACCTTTGACAGTTTAAACAATTACAGAGAACTGTTACAGTGTAGAAGATGGAGAAAAGGGGGGAAAATAAGCAGAAAGAAAATTAATGTGAAAAAATATTAAAAACCAGAAATTCTTCCAAAAGGAACTTCCAAAAGAAAAAACCCTACAAGTTGAGAAGGAGCTGAGTTACTTCTTCAAGGTATATGAAACCCTCCAAAAAGGAGCAAGGAACATGAGACTACGAAAACTGTGCCAGGAAAGGAATAAGGAAGTGCTGGAAAGAATGAGCCAACATTATGTCCCAAAATAGTCCGTTCTTATAAGTACCTACCTAGCAGGGTTGTTGTGAGGATCAAATGAGATATTTTTTAAAGTGCTTAGCATATACATGGTACATAGTGCTAAATAAATGCTAGTTGTTATAATAATCACTATTGCTATTCCTAAAGGTTAGATTCAAGAAACCATTAGACAATGGAGTCATTCTCTTTCCTAAGGTACTATCAATTTATCTTAGACATGGATTCTGAGAGATCAGGCACCAGGTATGGGTAGTCAGAAGGAGAATAAAACAGCTGTTCATTAACATGGGCAGCTCTTGAAATAGTAGTTTCAATTTTCCAGTTAGGGATAGGTGAAGGTCCAGAGATTTAGAAATAGCTTTTATTCCTTAGTGAGGGGGATTATATGGTCCTCTGCCCAGCATACCATAGAATCACCATTCAAATGTTCAAACTGGCACTGGACCTATTCTTCAATTTCTGCTTTTCTCGAAACAGTTTCAAATTAATTTTTAGCATATTTCTCTGTTGGGTGCTGACATATCATACAAGCAACTATATACATTGTGAGACAACAAGAAAATTTATTTTTCTTTACTACGGTGGTGAGAGAGCCTTTCATTGTCCAGTCTTGTAATTTCCTGCACTAGACCACTTGGTCATACCATGGCTACTTGCTAGAGATAATATAGATGAAGAACTTCTCTGACAGATCCTCAAGACTTTCTTGTACACCATCCTTACAGCCTGGAACCCAAGTAGCTATAAGGACTTACCAATTACTCCTGCTACCTAGGGTATCTTTTTTTTTTTTAATTAGTAGCTATTTAAAGTTCAGTCGTGTATACCTCTCTTGTAGCAGCTAGAATCATAAAATAACCAAGCAAAATGGCATTCCTCAGGTGCAAAGTTTTTATAAGTGGACCAGTGGGGAGTCAAGTTCTTCAGGTTTCTGGAGTGGAGTCCTCAATCTCTGTCAAAAAAGTACCCTTTGAGGGGCAGCTAGGTGGTACAGTGGATAGAGCACCAGCCCTGAAGTCAGGAGGACCTGAGTTCAAATCTAGTCTCAGACACGTAACAGCTGTGTGACCCTGGGCAAGTCACTTAACCCCAACTGCCTTAGCAAAAAAAAAATAAAAAGTACCCTTTGTACCATAGATAATGAAGCAATATCAATACTAAACATATATGCACCAAGTGGTATAGCATGGAAATTCCTAGAGGAAAAGTTCAGAGAGATGCAAGAAGAAATAGACAGCAAAACTAGAATAGTGGGGGATCTCAACCTCCCTCTCTCAGAACTTGATAAATCAAACCACAAAATAAATAAGAAAGAATTTAAGGAGGTAAACAAAATGTTAGAAAAGTTAGGTATCATAGATCTTAGGAGGAAATTAAATGGAGACAGAAAGGAGTTTACTTTTTTCTCAGCAGTCCATGGAACTTATACAAAAATTGACCATGTGTTAGGGCACAAAAACCTCAAAATCAAATGCAGGGAGGCAGAAATAATAAATGTATTTTTTTCAGATCATGACGGAATAAAAATTACATGCAATATAAGGCCAGGAGAAAATAGACCAAAAACCAATTGGAAACTAACTAATTTTATCCTAAAGAATGAATGGGTGAAACAGCAAATTACAGACACAATTACTAATTTCATCCAAGAGAATGACAATAATGAGACAACATACCAAAATTTGTGGGATACAGCCAAAGCAGTAATAAGGGGAAATTTTATATGTCTAGATGCTTATTTGAATAAAATAGAGAAAGAGAAAATCAATGAATTGGGCTTGCAACTAAAATAGCTAGAGAAAGAACAAATTAAAAACCCCCAATCAAATATCAAATTTGAAATCCTAAAAATAAAAGGAGAGATTAATAAAATTGAAAGTAAAAAACTATTGAATTAATAAATAAAACTAAAAGTTGGTTTTATGAAAAAAACAACAAAATAGATAAACCTCTAGTTAATTTAATTAGAAAAAGGAAAGAGGAAAATCAAATTGTTAGTCTCAAAAATGAAAAGGGAGAACTTTCCACTAATAAAGAGGAAATTAGAGCAATAATCAGGAGTTACCTTGCCCAACTTTATGCCAATAAATTTGATAACCTAAGTGAAATGGAGGAATATTTACAAAAATATAGATTGCCCAGATTAACAGAAGAAGAAATAAATTACTTAAATAGTCCCATTTTAGAAAAAGAAATAGAACAAGTCATTAATCAACTCCCTAAGAAAAAATCCCCAGGACCAGATGGATTTACATGTGAATTCTACCAAACATTTAAAGAACAATTAACTCCAATATTATATAAACTATTTGAAAAAATAGGGAATGAAGGACTCCTACCAAACTCCTTTTATGATACAGACATGGTACTGATACCTAAACCAGGTAAAACAAAAATAGAGAAAGAAAATTATAGACCAATCTCTCGAATGAATATTGATGCAAAAATCTTAAATAAAATATTAGCAAAGAGATTACAGAAAATCATTCCCAGAATAATACACCATGACCAAGTAGGATTTATACCAGGAATGCAGGGATGGTTCACTATTAGGAAAACTATTAACATAATTTACTATATTAATAACCAAATTAACAAAAAACATATGATAATCTCAATAGATGCAGAAAAAGCATTTGATAAAATCCAACATCCATTCCTATTAAAAACATTAGAGAGTATAGGAATTAATGGACTTTTCCTTAAAATAGTCAGTAGCATCTATTTAAAACCATCAGCTAACATCATATGTAGTGGTGATAAACTGGAACCATTCCCAATAAGATCAGGGGTGAAACAAGGTTGCTCACTATCACCATTACTATTCAATATTGTATTAGAAATGCTAGCCTTGGCAATAAGACAAGAAAAAGAGATTAAAGGAATTAGAGTAGGTCATGAGGAAACCAAATTATCACTCTTTGCAGATGATATGATGGTCTACTTAGAGAACCCTAGAGAATCAACTAAAAAACTATTAGAATTAATCCACAACTTTAGCAAAGTTGCAGCATACAGAATAAATCCACATAAATCATCAGCATTTTTATACATCACCAACAAAATGCAACAGCAAGAGATACAAAGAGAAATTCCATTCAAAATAACTATCGATAGTATAAAATATTGGGGAATATATCTGCCAAGGGAAAGTCAGGATCTATATGAGCAAAACTACAAAATACTCTCCACACAAATAAAGTCAGATCTAAACAATTGGAAAAACATCAAGTGCTCATGGATAGGTCAAGCGAATTATTATATTAAGATGGCAATCAACCCAAGGACCTCAGTTTTGACAAAAACTGCTGGGATAATTGGAAACTAGTATGGAAGAAATTAGGCATTGACCCACACCTAACACCAAATATCAAGATAAGGTCAAAATGGATTCATGATCTAGGCATAAAGAATGATATTATAAACAAATTAGAACAATGTAGGATGGTTTACCTCTCAGACCTGTGGTGGGGGAAGGAATTTGTGACCAAAGAAGAACTAGAGGTCATCATTAATCACAAAATAGATAAGTTTGACTATAACAAGTTAAAAAGTTTTTGTACAAACAAAATGAATGCAGACAAGATTAGAAGGGTAGCAGTAAACTGGGAAAATATTTTTACATCCAAAGGTTCTGATAAAGGCCTCATTTCTAAAATATATAGAGAATTGACTCAAATATATAAGAATTCAAGCCATTCCCCAATTGATAAATGGTCAAAAGATATGAACAGACAATTTTCAGATGAAGAAATTGAAACTATTTCTGGTCACATGAAAAGGTGCTCCAAATCACTATTGATCAGAGAAATGCAAATTAAGACAACTCTGAGATACCACTACACACCTGTCAGATTGGCTAAAATGACAGGAAATGATGATGATAACTGTTGGAGGGGATGTGGGAAAATTGGGACACTGATACGTTGTTGGTGGAACTGTGAATGGATCCAACCATTCTGGAGAGCAATTTGGAGCTATGCTCAGAAAGTTATCAAACTGTGCATACCATTTGACCCAGCAGTGTTTCTACTGGGCCTATATCCCAAAGAGATGTTAAAGGAGGGAAAGGGCCCCACATGTGCAAAAATGTTTGTGGCAGCCCTTTTTGTAGTGGCAAGAAACTGGAAATTGAAAAGATGCCCATCAGTTGGAGAATGGCTGAATAAATTATGGTATATGAATGTTATGGAATATTATTGTTCTGTAAGAAACGACCAACAGGAGGATTTCAGAGAGGCCTGGAGAGACTTGCATGAACTGATGCTGAGTGAAATCAGCAGAACCAGGAGAACATTATACACAGCAACAAGACTATACGATGATCAATTCTGATGGACATGTTTCTCTTCAACAATGATGTGATTCAAACCAGTTCCTATTGTTCAGCGATGAAGATAGTCATATACATCCAGAGAGAGGCCTGAGGGAACTGAGTGTGAACCACAACACAGCAGTTTAACGCTTTCTGTGAATATTTCCATGCATTTTGTTTTCCTTCTTAGGTTGTTTTTTTTCTTCTTCTCTTTCTAGATCTGATGTTTCTCGTGCAGTAAGATAACTGTATAGATATGTATACATGTATTGGATTTGTTATATAATTTATCATATTTAGCATGTATTAGATTACCTGTCATCTAGGGGTGGGGGGTGGGGGGAAGGAGGGGAAAAGCTTGGGAAAAAAAAAGTTTTTGCAAAGGTCAATGTAGAAAAGTCACTCATATGTTTTGTAAATTAAAAGCCTTTAATAAAAAAAAAAGTACCCTTTTATAAAGACCACTAACCCCATTATTAATCCAGGCAAGAATTATTTCTAAACTGTAATTTCCACTTAGCAATTGGAATCTCTTATGTTCTACCCATCTTAATAGATGGACCCTCTTGCATCATCCAATTCATAATGGACAACTTTGGATAACAGGTCATCTGTTCAGTAGCAAAGGGATAAGTAAGGGATAAACAACTATGTTTCAAAAATAAATGGCTACTCTGAGGAACTTGAATCTCTAGATGCTTACCAATGGCTGATTTGAGTCATTACTTACTACCTACCAAAGATTCTATCCAGACTAATCCCAAGACTTCCAGAAACATGAGCCTTGCAATGTCATAAGAGCCCAAGATACTCCTAGACAACCTACTTTATAACTTTTGGGGCTGAGTCTATAGGTCCCACTTGAAAGACAGTGACTTGTTAGGTGACCTGGTAAATGGGGGCCACAAGGATATACAGGTAAAAAATGTGTGTTTTCCAAAATCAAAAGTCCAAGAGGTTTCTGACTTCCTTCTTAGATCATGGGGAAGGCACTGTCAGTAACTTATTCTAGATTGTGCATGGAATAAGATTTATATCTATTCACTTTTCTCTAAAACATAACTGAACAGGATAATCTCTGAACCCTGTATTTTTTTTTCTGGATCTGGGAAACAAATTTGTTTACAGACAAAATTACACAATAGAGACTGAGAAATTTTAGCTGTGAATTAGTAAAATTGATCAATTTACTATGTGAAGTTTCCTCTCTAATATAGGCAACAGTGATGGGTATGAATATATAAAATTCACAAATGATTTTTGCATTCATTCCATTTTTCAGTACTGCTTAAATTAGAAATTTTGACATTTTTAAATTTGGTATTCTCTTCCTTTTCCTGCTCCCTTTCTGGAAGAAGTGCTAATGGCCATGAAACAGGTAGCTGCTGGTCATATGTTTTCTCATGTTTCCACTTTAACTTATAGAGATAAGTTTTTTTGCAAATATTGTTTAAACTCACTGACCATGTTGCTTTTAGATTTCCACTTCCACTACTCTTTCAAAACTGTTATCTCTAAGGTCACCATTTATTTCCTAATCAGCAAAAATAATGATCTTCTTTTGATCATAATTTTCCTTGATGCATCTGAAGCTTTGGACATCATTGAACACTTTCTCCTAAGAGATACAGTCTTTTCATTTGACATACCTCTTGAGCTACTGCTTTTTGGTGTTTTTTTGCAAGATCTTTGTCTTCTTACTGATCTCTTATCATGAGTGTCCTATAGAGTCTAGCTTTAACCCTCTTCCTTTCTCTCTCTATACCTGCTTCCTTCATAGAATCAAAAATTCTCAGGGCTTGAAGGGACTTCAGAGATCACCTATTCCAACTTTTACCTATGTAGAAATATCCTGTTTAATATTCCAAATAACTGATCATTGATCATCACTTGAGAGGAATCAAGTCCCAAGCAAATCCCTTTTACTTTAGGATAATTATAACTGTTAGAAAGTTTGACTTACATAGACCCTAAATATGCTTCTCCTCTATTTCAATTCAGTGGTCCTAGTTCTTCCTTTTGGAGTCAAGCAGAATAAGTCTAATCCCTACTCTAAATAACAATGCTTCAAATATTTGAAGATAGTAATCATTCCATCTCTCTCATTTTTCCCTCTAAAATAAATATTTTCAATTCCTTCAAACAAATGTTTAAATGGCAGGTCCTACCCATCTTTAAAGCCTAACTCAAATGTTGCTCACATTAGAAATAATATTTGCTTTTATAAATGTTTGCTAAATTTGATTGTGTTGCATTGTGTTCTATATTGTAGAGTATTTTATGAACTTTCTGTTATTTGATGCCTATGTGAGGTACATGGTATAGATGTTATTAACCTCATTTTTAAAATGAAGAAATTGTGTATCAATTATGTGACTTGCCCAAGATCATGTAATTAGGACATGGCCAAGCTAGAATTCAAACTCTCCTTTACCAATTATATATCAATGCTATTTCCATCATACCACTTCTATTCGTGTAGACTATAGTAAATCAAAGAGCTCACTCAAGGGAGGCAATTCTTTTGGTCACAGGACAAGTCAACAGCAATCCATGTCTTTAGAATTCATCATATAGTTGAAATGGACAGAATAAGCATATTATAAGCATTAAACATCAACTACATGCCAAGTACTCTGCTAGTTGCTTTACAAATATTATATCATTTTCCCCTTACAGGAGCCCTGTGAAGAATATGCTATTGTTATATCCATTTTACTATTGAGAAAATCAAAACAAAAAAGGGTCTTCCTGACTACAGGTTCAATACTCTATTCAGTGTGCTACCTGGCTATGATTTTATATCTCTGAATAGATTTTTTTGGGGGAGGGGGAGAAAGAACCTCTGGAGGCAAATACCAAGAACTTGAGCTTTTCTCTAATTATTCTATAGATAATAAATGCAGATGGAATAAGGAATGGTTTTGTCTCCCACCTCCAAGTGATAGGAATAGTTAACTCATCTGAACTTAGTTTAAGTAGCAAAAGAAAAATATTCTATCCCTCTATATGATTTCTGGTTCATCAGAATTTCTGTTTTTTGATTTTCTAAATTCATTTCCCAATTCATCCCTACTAAATTATGTCCCTCCCTACTTTTAAACTACTCATCGTCCTCTATGTAACCTTTTCATGTGGTTCTTAACCATGTGTCCTTCCCAGAATATCATGGAATGATAAGGGAATAGGTTGTTTTAATTAGTTGATTATCTGTTCAACTGATAGCTATCCTGGCAAAGACTAATAATTTTCAAAGAATTAGAATGGAGTAAAATACACTTCCTACTAAAATTGCACTAAATATAATTGAATTTTTCTTTGATGATTCAGAAGGTACTTTGTGATGTTGCAGTGCCTCAAGGTTATCCTTTTAAACATCAATTATCATTGTGCAATACTGTAGATGTAGAAGACTGGCTGAATTATTCAGTACTTAACCTAAAATGTACTCTAGAAGTTCCTTTATAAAAACTAAATCTCTGGTATCTGTTTATTATTTATCTCTTTCTCATAAAAGTAGATTGAAGGAAAAGTTCTAATTATTTGAACTTCCTGGTAGTTTGAATGCCAAATAAACTTTACTAAATATATACACTTAGGTGGGGTGTGTCTGTGTATGTGTTTGTATATGTATATGTACACCAAAACATACACATGCACAAATATGTATATAAAACATATATTTGTGACATTTTTTGCTTACTTTAGCATTAATCCTGACAACCATATTAAAGTTTATATTGTATTAAACTGAAAAACATATCTAGTACAGGAAACTCCTCCTACTTAAGGTCTATAAGGTAGAGGAATACCCCGCTATACATAATAAAAATGGAAATAGAACATCTCAAGGTGATATTTAAAGGTAGCTGGCTGTTGCATATATTCTTTTTCTTCAACTTCCTTTCTCTCCTACTTCCCTTCTTTCTTACCAAGGGAGAAAAAGTAACTAGAAGTGAAGCTATTGGATGTATTTGGAGACTGGAGTGGAGAATAAACATCTTAAATTTGGCAGATATGGATGAGATCCACAGTCTTGAAAATAAGTAATTTTTCCCCAACTATTCCTTCTCCTATCTTTATCCTGTCCCATAGAAATCCAGATTCATGCTACTTTCCATCATTCAAATTCCCTAGTTTGAGGAGATCTGCAATATCCTTAAGCATGTTTTGGTCCACTTATTTAGCTTTTCTTTAGACATAATTGATGGTACAGAAGTTAGAGTTATAGACCTGGAGTCAGAAAAATCTGAGTTCAAATCTAGCCTCAGATACTAGCTGTGTGACCTTGGATGAGTCACTATATTTACCTCAGTTTCCTCAGCTGTAAAATGGGGATAATAATTTCATCTACCTTTCAGATTTGTTATGGAGATCAATGAAATATTGTAAAAAGTATTTATATTTTTCACACTGTTTTTCACAGTACCTGGCACTAGTAGGTACTATATACATGCTTATTTCCTTTCTTTCCACTCTTCTTAATCAATATTCTCTTCTTCCTCTTCCTCTTCAACAAATCAAAATGCATCATTTGCTAAGAAATATTAATTAAAATGAGTATCTCATTCATATTCTATCTGTAACAACTTCTCATCTCAACAAACTAAAATTCCAGGGAGTAAAATACATAAAATTAACATTGTTTCCAACAGGCAGTCAGCCACCAACTTCATCTTCTCTGAGACAATTAATTAAAATCAGCTTTATACATCACCATTTCAGAAAAGAAAAAAAAAAAAATATATATATATATATATGGAGTAGAGACTCTAACACTGTGAAGAATCTCCTGTCCTTCCATTAAAACTCTATATATTCATTTTAAAAAAACCCAAGCTTTTCATAGAGCTTGAAAATATATTTAACTGCTCATCACATGCCTATAAAATTAATGGGTTTTTAAACAAAATAATCCTGATGGAATAAAGTGAACTAATTCCTATCCTTTTCCCTTAGAAAATTAACATTTGAACATAAGTGGACAGGGAAATAAGAACTTACTAATTCCACACAAATAAAATCAGACCTAGTCAATTGGAAAAACTTAAAATGCTCATGGGTAGGCCGAGCAAATATAATAAAAATGACAATACTACCCAAACTAATTTACTTATTTAGTGCCATACCAATCAAACTCCCAGGAAATTATTTTACAATTCTAGAAAAAATAGTGGCAAAATTCATTTGGAACAACAAAAGGTCAAGAGTTTCAAGAGAATTAATGAAAAAAAAAGGCTGGTGATGGTGGACTTGATGTACCAGATCTAAAACTATATTACAAAGCAGCGGTCGTCAAAACCATTTGGTACTGGCTGAGAAATAGAGCAGTCGATCAGTGGCATAGGATAGAATCACAAGACAAACTAGGCAATAACTATAGCAATTTAGTCTTTGATAAACCCAAAGACCCCAGCTTCTGGGATAAGTACTCATTATTTGACAAAAACTGCTGGGAAAATTGGAAACTAGTGTGGAAGAAATTAGGGCTTGACCCACACCTAACACCGCATACCAAGATAAGATCTAAATGGGTTCATGATCTAGATATAAAGAGTGATATTGTAATCAAGTTAGAGGAACGTAATATAGTTTACCTCTCAGACCTATGGAGATGGAATAAATTTATGTCCAAAGAAGAACTGGAACTCTTAATTGAACACCAGATAGATAACTTTGACTATATTAAGTTAAAAAGTTTTTGTCCAAACAAAACCAATGCAGTCAAGATTAGGAGGGAAGCAATAAATTGGGAAATCATCTTTACATTTAAGGGTTCTGATAAAGGTCTCATCTCTAAAATATATAGAGAATTGTCTCATATTTATAAGAATTCAAGCCATTCTCCAATCGATAAATGGTCAAAGGATATGAACAGACAATTTTCAGATGAAGAAATTGAAACTATTTGTAGTCATATGAAAAGGTGCTCCAAATCACTATTGATCAGAGAAATGCAAATTAAGACAACCCTGAGGTACCACTACACACCTGTCAGATTGGCTAAAATGACAGAAAAGGATAATGATGAATGTTGGAGGGGATGTGGGAAAACTGGGACACTAGTACATTGTTGGTGGAACTGTGAACAGATCCAACCATTCTGGAGAGCAATTTGGAGCTATGCTCAAAAAGTTATCAAACTGTGCATACCCTTTGACCCAGCAGTGTTTCTATTGGGGTTATATCCCAAAGAAATCATAAAGGAAGAAAGGGCCCCACATGTGCAAGAATGTTTGTGGCAGCCCTTTTTGTAGTGGCTAGAAACTGGAAACTGAATAGATGCCCATCAATTGGAGAGTGGCTGAATAAATTATGCTATATGAATATTATGGAATATTATTGTTCTGTAAGAAACAACCAGCAGGATGATTTCAGAGAGGCCTGAAGAGACTTGCATGAACTGATGCTGAGTGAAATGAGGAGAACCAGGAGATCATTATATATGGCAACAACAATACTATATGACAATCAATT
Source organism: Myrmecobius fasciatus (assembly GCA_023553655.1). NCBI lineage: Eukaryota > Metazoa > Chordata > Mammalia > Dasyuromorphia > Myrmecobiidae > Myrmecobius > Myrmecobius fasciatus. The sequence continues at coordinate 141,313 of JAJPUD010000714.1, forward strand.
CTGATAGACATGGCTCTCTTCAACAATGAAATGTTTCAAACCAGTTCCAATTGTTCACTGAAGAAAGCCATATACACCCAGAAAAAGTGATGTAAAATGTGGACCACAACATAACATTTTCATACTCTCGATTGATGTTTGTTTGCTTACATTGTGTTTCCTTTATCTGATATTTCTTTCTTGTAGATACGATTTTTCTTGCACAACAAGTTTGGAAATATGTATACATATATTCGATTTGTCAAGTATTTTAACATAATTAACATGTAGTGGACTTCCTGCCATCTAGGGGAGGGGAGGGGAGTAGGGGGGAAAATTTGTAACAGAGAGCTTTGTAAGAGTTAATGTTGAAGAATTACCCATACATATGTTTTGCATTTAAAAAAAAAAAGAACTTACTAAGCACCTATCATGTGCCAGGTATTATGTTAGTTATTTTGCAAATATCTTATTTGAAAAGTTTCCCTCACATGAAGGGATAGTCAGTTTTGCATAGTCTCTAACATATTTTGGGTACTTATCATGGTCAAATTTTAATGATACAAAGACTATTTGATTTAAGTTATACAAATTGCCTGTTTCTCTTTTATTTCCTCTCTGCTCAATCAACAAATAATTATTATGTGTCAGCTTTATGAAAATCCCTGTGTTCAGTGTTGGACATGTAGAAAACATCCATTTTTCTTAAGTGTCACTGACCTTATGGAACCTACAGTCTAGTAGAAAGAAAAGATACAAACACTATGCAATAGTTCATTAACAATGCACTGAAGAACCACAAAAACAAAATGATCTATGAGATCTGAGGTGAAAGTCCTTAGGATAATCATGGAAGACATCACAGAAGAGGTGATGAATAAGCTATGGTTTAGAAATGCTTAGTAATTCAGCAAGTAAAGAGGAGATGAGAAGGTCATTCCCAACATAAAGAACAGTAGGAGCAAATGAATGAAGACAAGAGAATACAAAGCATATTTTGTTTTATTTTGTTTGTTTTGGGGATGGGGCAGAGCAGAAAATAACTTAGGCTGATTCAGCAAAAAATGTGTAGAAGGAAGGAATATAGATTAAGAATGAAAATATTGGGTGGTGCCAGATTGGAAAGAACTGAATATCAGGCAAAAAGCTCAGCATTTTTGTCTATAGGCAATAGGGAACTCCTGAAATTTGAGTGATAAATGTTTGAAATTTCCATATATGTGGGTATGAAGTGCTGTTCTGTGGTAGCAGTATGAAGAATGGATTAGAAAAGGGCAGAGTGTAGGATTTATTAGAAAATTTTAGATGTGATCCAAAATAGGTCCACAATGTGTGTTTTCTAGAAACTGAGCATTTGACTAAAGAATAGAATATGTGGTAAGGAATTATATGACATGCAGTTTCAACAATAGAATGGTATTAGATTATAGAGGGCCTTGAATGCATATATGCAATTCAATTCAATATATTTCATTGATAGCAATGAAAACAAGGAAGAATTAATATGAGATATTGGGAAAACAGAATCAAAAAGCACATTATAATTGATTGGATTTGAGAGGTGACAGGGAAGGGGACAAATAACAATGTGGTATCTAGATAGACATCCTAGAATTATTATAATGTCTAGTCTAAATCTCAGAAAATAAATCAGTAATGAATATACGAATCTGGGAGGTGTCTAGATAGAGTTAACTACTAAAATCCTGAAAGAGAGTGAAAGTCTGAAATAAAATTTGCTACCCACTGGGGTGTCAGACCAGGCATTCTTGAAATGATATTTGATCTAGGCTTTAAGTGACAGATATAATACAGCACTTAAGGATTGGTTGAAAGAATGTCAAGCCTGGATATGAGAAGATTTACTGGAATTATGATCCCTATCATGGCATTACTACAGAATGTATAAAACAGTTACATGTCAACCTTCCAAGATACACACAGAAATTATATAAATACAACTACAAACAACTATTTACAGATATCCAGGCAGGCCTAAATAATTGAGAAAATATTTGTTTTTCATGGGTGAGAAAAGGTAATATAATAAAAATGACAATGCTACCTAAATAATTCACTTACTCAATGCCAATCAAACTACCAAAGGATAAATTTATAAAAAAAAAAATTAATTCATATGGAGAAAAGGTAAAGGCTATCAAGAGAAATAATGAAAAGAAATGGGAACCAAGGAGGTTTAGCTGTTCCAAATCCAAAACTGTATCACAAAGCAATAATTCTCAAAATAGCTTGGTACTAGTTAAAAAAAAAATAGAGATTGATCAGGGGAATAGATTAGGTACACAACATACAGAAGCAAATGTATTTAGCACCCTAGTATTCAATAAATGCAAAGGCCTCAGATATGGGATAAATTCTCAGTATTTGACAAAACCTTCTGGGAAATGTGGATACCAATATATAGGACATTAGATTTAGACAAACACTATGCCTTATCTAAGAGAAGTTCCAAATATACACATGACCTAGAATTAAAAGGTCACATCATAGGTTAGAGAAACATGACAAAGAACTTTTCAGTTCTATAGATAGGAGAAAAGTTAATGAAAAAAAAAAACAAACAAGAAATAAATATCATAAAAGATAGAATAGAAATTTTGGAATATTTAAAATTGTGATTATGTTAAATATTGTCATATTAAAGAGAAATTTGACTTGTTCTACCTACCCTCAAAGAGCATGCAAAGGATCAAAGAATGAGAGTCACTGAGAAGAAAATTTAGGATTGTTTTAAGAAATCCAAAATGTTATGAACTGCCTTATAAGATAGTGGGTTCTCTCTACCACACATAAAAAATTGTGATCACTCAAAGACTTTCTAGAAGAGTGGGACTAAAAGGTCTTTGAGATGCATTCTGGTTTTAGTATATGTGATTTCAGTAGTTGCTAGAGGGTGCAGTTGACAAAGTACTGAACACAAACTCAGAAAGTCTTGAGTTCAAGTAAAGTCCTCAGTACTTATTAGTTGTGTGATTCTGGGAATACCTATTAATCTTTACTTCAATTTCTCCATCTGAAAAAAGGAATATTAATAGCACTTATCTCTCAAGGTTATTATGAGAATAGAATAAAATAATATTTGTGAAGAGCTTTGCAAACTTTAAAGTACTAACATATAAGTGATAAAGTAGTAGTAGTAATAGTTGTAGTTAGTTATTTTATATTTAATTGGGAAAGGAGAAAATAGAGAGATAGAAAAGAAGACCAAGAGAATTTTGAATAACCAACTAAGAATCAGAAAGAGGACAAAGAATCAGAAAAAGAAACAGGAAAGTTGTTAGAGAGGGAAGAGAAGAATCTTTAAGAATATTACATTTCCAAAGGTAATGGAGAAGAGTGTATCCAATGAGACATAAATGGTTGAGTATCTAAAGTATCATAAGAATCGTGGAAAGTGATTATTGAAAATTCACTGCATTTGATGAAGAGGAAGTAACCTTAGGGAATAAAATTAGATAGTTCAATTGAATAATGCATTAAGGGAAAAACGCAAATGCTTAGGAAAATATCTGGAAAATATCATTACAAAAAGGGACAAAGTACAATTGAATTCATCATATAAACCCTTTCAAAAAATTTATTATCATTAAGAAATTATTAGAAATAAAGGAATGATCTGGAAACTACAGAGAAAATCAAGGAATATACTCTTATCCTGAAGAAATAGGAGAGTTCAGAGTAGCACTGATGAGGAGGAGTGGTACTTAGAATTAGCATGAGGGTGATGGTGGAAATGATGTTCCCATACCACTTGCACCAAAGATACTGAAACCGGATAACTAAATTTAGAAGATCAATATATCAGAAGGTAGATGAGTACTGGTAAGCTATTTCAATATAATGCAACATGATGTAAAGGATATTAGATTTAGAGTTGTCAGGGACCTCAGAAGCTATTTAATCTAATCTGTTAATTTAACAGTTGAGGAAATTGAGTCCAGGTCCCACAGGTAAAAAGTAGCAGAGCCGGGATTTGTATTCAAGTCTTCTGACACCAAAGGAAATCTACAGCATACTAAGGTTTATTGATGCAATAGTAGTAGTAGTTGTTGTAGTAACAGCAGCACAGAAGTAGTACTAGTATCTCTTAATTATTTCAAAAATTCTCTATGAATTCAGAAGAGAATCATTTTGAAAAGCATGTGGAGAACATCTCTCTAAGTAAATGATGATAACATAGTCACATTATTTGAACATTTAACTGCTTCTATTGAGTGGTTTTCCTCATGGGTTTGATTCATTGGAATCTAACTGACAAAAGTTCCCATTACTGAGTGCTCTTTTTACCATTTATCAAAAATATGTAGCAGAGGTGAGAGAGAATAAAGCCAATTTGTAATCTAAGAGATTTAACCTGGTTATGCTGATATGTTTAAAGATGAGCAATCTAAATCGTTTGAAAGTTTTAAAGCATAAAGATTAGAAAACAGCATTCCTAGTTAAATTCTAATTCATTATGTAAACAACATGATTCATAAGTGCAGTCATGTGGAAGGCCTATTTGTTTTTCTCACCAAAAGATTCTTACAAAGAAAAATTGCAGAAAATGGATTTTTTTCCAACTTATGTGTTGCCTGCCATCCTTGGTAAGAGTGCTGAAATGATAGAATGAAGATACAATAATGGTAGTAGTAAAAGCCATATTAATTTGAAAGGGTTTCCAAAGACTTCACACCTCTAGTGAGACAATTTTCTAAATAAATACTTTTAGGAGATTAGATGGATATTCAGATCCCTGGAAAACTAGGCTTTCTCCTTTAGGTGAAGTGCTAAAAATCTGGGGAAACAGAATGATGGATATAATTCCTAATGAGCTTTCTTTGCTCTACATGGTACTACTATTCCCAGACTCCTGGAAGATCTGGAGGTTGTGGGAGAAAAGCACAATTGCCACTTGATTCCTACCAGTCTCCTTGTTAGTTAGAAATTCAGAATTATCTACATAGTCCAAATATACTTTAATTTTCTCATTGGTTACCAACTGAACGCTCTGACCATATGAAAATTCCAGATGGGTAGTATTTCATTCAAAGTCCCCTTATTAACTGTCTATTTTATGCAAGAAATGCCCTCTCATAGTATGGCAGTAATCCTAGGTTCTTGAAATAATGACAGCAAAGACATTTTTGCAAGTCTTGCCAAGCTGCAAAGTTTAGTACCTAATTGTATGCAGTTGCTCAAGGAGCAGTCTAGCTAAGGTGAGAAAAATTTATCATCTGAATATGGAATATAGACAGTAATGGGATATTGCCTCCATTGACTGAAGTGTTTAAGTCTTTGCAAAATTCCAAATTGGACAATGGTATACTACCAAGATACATAAACCGTGGTTCCTGACAAGCACTCTAGATACATAAAACAAGTTATCTTGTCCTTAAATATCTTACACTTTATTTGGTTTGATAGGACTATATCCGTATCTTTATTTATCTCTCTATATAGCATGTGAAATTCTTTTTTTTTTTTTTTTTTTTTTTTTTGGCTTTTTGCTGAGGCAATTGGGGTTAAGTGACTTGCCCAGGGTCACACAGCTAGGGAATGTTAAGTGTCTGAGACCAGATTTGAACTCAGGTCCTTCTGACTTCAGGGCTGGTGCTCTATCCACTGCGCCACCTAGCTGCCCCTAGCATGTGAAATTCTAAAGGAATAGTTTGGGGGAAAAAAATTACAGAAGTTAAGAGGAAAGAGATTTTGTGGATTAGCATAGGTAAAAATAAATCATCTTGGAAGTTAACCTTAAACTGTGCTTTGAAGGAGGTATAAGGCTAAAGGGGTGAGGGTGTAGTGGCAGGGAGAAGAAATCTAGCTAACTTGATAATTCTTTCTTGGGTATATTGATTTAGACATCTAGAATTATAGGGGCTTGAGGGGCATCTGGTTAAAACCCTCACTTTACCAATGCCCTGTGACCCAGAGAATTATGTGGCTTGTTTAAGGTCCTTAAGAGAATAAATTTGAGAGAGAGGATTTGAATTTAGGATCTCTGACTCCAGTCTGCTCAGTAGAATGCTGATTCTTTGTTTCAAATATTCTCATATTATATCAGTGAAATCAAAACTATAAATTAATTGAAGCATGCTAATTGCATATATGTAAAGTATTGAAAGTGCTTATAGATATTATAATTAATATTTTTATTGTTTAAAAAATTTCATCTAAATTATATAAAAATTTATTAAGTGACTTCTTTGTGCAAGTTACTGGAGAAACTAAACAGTTCCTGACCCTATAGATGTTACCTTCTACTGGATGGTCAGATTATCTCTCTTGGATTAATGAGAAAAGTAATCAGAACAAGCATGTATTTAGAATTGATTGTGTGATACAAGAGACACTGGCATTGGACCACCCAGCATGGCATGCCCTCATCAGAAAAGGTGCTGTGCTCTATGAGCAAAGCAGAATTGAATTAGCTCAGAAGAAACACAGGATGCATAGTTAGAGAAGCCACCCCAAATGTTCATAGGGACTATTTGTGTCTGACTTGTGGCAGGGCATTCCAAGCTCTTGTGGGTCTGATCAGCCATGGTTAAATACATGCAACTCAAATCTAAAACAATGTCATTTTTGGTCCTCTTTAAGAATGAAGAACAGAAAACAAACAACCAATTCTCTTTTGAAAAAATGATTTTTTTTAAAAGCACACAAAGGTTTTATATGTGCCCAGAGAGGTCAATGCCCAAATATTTTTAACATTTTCATGAGGGTATTTTGTTACTTAAACTTTCATAGAAAAAGGCAGTAATCAAAATAAATATTTTTTAATTTTTCCATTTTCTGCTTTTCAGAATTGCTGATTGTTTTGTATAGGTGGAGATGAAGTTAGAGCAACCCAACCTCTAGGGTCTTTCTATCTTTATTCTTCTATTTTGATGCCGATATTAATTAACCTTTTCTCCAACTAGACAGTGGTCAGAATGATCTCAGGCAGATAACTCTGGTGATACATATTTACATCAGAAGTTTCCCATTTTCTAAATGTTAAAGTATACCTGATTTCCTTTTTTTCATGATATTATTCAGTGCTTTTGAAAGTATCATAGGCATGAATTTTCTGAGTTCACAAGCCTATGGCTAGTATTCAAAACCTGAACCACATTTTTCAACATTTTTTTATATTATTACTTATGCTTACCTTCACATTATTGAAATTACCACACATCAAAGCATATGTTCACTTGGTTTGGATCATTTCTTCCTTCTAAAACTGTCTCTACTTCCTGATTATTTTAAACATTTAAGTGAATAAGCTGCAGTTATTTTCATGGTGGTCTTTTTGCTCATGTTCACCAAGATCACTACAAGAGATAAAAAGATGTTGCTCCTTGCTATTGAGTAAGGACAAAAATAACTCAGCAACCTCCTTTCATCTCTCCAAGAAGACCCTTTGAGATATCATTCCAGTTAGCTCCCATTTTCTTTTGCCTTTTGATATAACTATTATGAAGATAATAATGTGATTTAATTCTCCTAAAACTGGTCATTAGAAGAGTTCACATTTAAACAGTTGGGTTTGCTAGTCTATGTTAAGTACTTTATTCAAGCAATATAAAAAGTAAACATTTAAAAAAATAAAAAAGATCCCTATTCTGTGTGTGTGTGTGTGTGTGTGTGTGTGTGTGTGTCTGTGTGTGTGTGTGGCTACCTAGGAGGAATCTTATTGAAATTTATTGGTATCAGTTTACAAATGGCAGAGTTAAAGCCCAGAGCAAATGTGATTTATCTTATCAGCCTCACATAATTTGTAACTGAATTTTCATTTCCTGGCTCTTGGGTTAAGGTTCTATCCTCTGTTTAGAAAATTTAAATTGTACAACTAAAAAGAACTTCAGAAGTCATTTGGTCTAATTTTCTTATGTTCCAGATTACATGAATGAGTTGTGATCTTTGTATGACTACATTAGGCAATGCTGAATTAAATAAATAAAAACAATTTATGTACAAAATGGAGATTCCATAGGGATATAGATATGGAAGTAGAATCAAATTATAGAACACAGGCATGGATTTTATTGAAGCTCATCTTTGTTTCTTTCATAGATCAGATTTTTGGCTCTCATCTGCATAAGGTGTGTGAACGTGAAAATTCCACAGTACCTTGGTTTGTAAAGCAATGCATTGAGGCTGTTGAAAAAAGAGGTGAGTAACTGAATATGTAGTAGTTTTCACCCCCGTTCTTGCAGCCGCCTTAACAACTGATGCTCTAAGTTAACAGATCTACTTGATTTGCCTGGGAAGTCATGCAATTAAAATTCAACTTTTTGTGAGTCTTTTTTTTTTACTGGATGAAGTTTCATATTGGGTTTAGTTTGTTTTTACAATGGGGACATTAGTAATTCTCGCTAATGTTCATTTTTTTAATATTTTGTCTGTTTGACATACTGTTGAATCAATTGCAAACTTCTTGTTTTCAAGCCAATGCTAAAACATTCATAAAATGTCAGCAATCATAGTACTAGAACCCTCATAATATTCATGCTAAGATCCCTGGTAGATATTGTGCCAGGACATTTTTTGGTAAGTCCCCAACATTACCCAACTAAAGCAAATACCACCCAAACTTGCAAACAGTGATATTCTCTCTTGCACATGTTTCTTTGCCGTTTAGCACACGGCTAACTATTTTCCTAGAACGATTAATACTCGTACCTTTAGTGGAATGATGACCTTTGATTCTCTTGTTCAAAATTTTGTTTGTCACCTGGAATCATTGAATCACAATGAAGAAAGAGCAGAATAAAATTGACTCAAATATTTCTGCTCTAGCATATCTGTGGTTTGTTCAGTTGTATATATATGTTTTTTTTATTTTGTTTTTTTTTTCCTACTTTGACTCCAGTCATCGAAGGTCATTTTAACTGAGAGATACATATATTAGATGCAGAATCTTAAAAAATGTATTGTATAAAAATATGAAGCTTCATCACCATCTGTTACAAGTTTACAACATATTCCCAGGATCTAGGGGAATATATATCATGTAAAAGATTGAGGTGTTTTCAGAAAAAGGATTGGTGAACCTATCCCCATTTTTCAGCTTCCAGTCTCAAAACAATAGAATCAAGGGGGGAAATCTTTATCAAGTTATCTTCCAAGAAAAGAGCCATTTTAATTCTCTTGATGTTACCTGGCTTTATTATAGAAGCATAATAAAAACGGCCTGCAATTTCCAACTCCTGGAAATTCACACTTTAATTATATAGTAAGGACCACCTTGGGACTCTGCTATTCCCAGATCAGTAGGGAATGAGAGAATAACAAAAAGGGGAGTAATAGGTAGGAAAAAAAAAAAAGAAAGTTGCTTTAGGGAAGAGAAAAATAACACATCAGAGAAAAGCAGAGATCAGGAAAAACAGATAGAAAAAAGTGAATTAAAGAACATGAGTGAAGCAATCAACAAGGAATAAAGATAGTCAGAGCTTAGAAGGAAAGGTATAGTTGATGAAATTTTATGACACTTTTACATTTTATTTATAATAGATTATATTTAGGAGCCTGTAGTATTTAACATTGATTATAAGTCAAAAATAACTAATGACATAATTCCTTACTTAATTGGTAAACTGGTCAGTAGAATCATTAAAGTAGCCCCCAAATCAGAATCTTAATTTTCTTCATTTTTCAAAATTCACTATCAGCATAATATTGTCCTGAACCCCAAAATCAGATAGAAATTTCAGAGAAGTCCTACATCATTCACAGTAATATGACACAGAATCCTTAGCTTTCTTCAAGATTCAGTTCACAAGCTATCTCCTATATCAAGTCCTCTCCTCTAAAGATTACTTTGTTTTATTTCATATGTGCTTTTATTTTATATACATGCATGCTATATCATCCCAGAAAAATGTAAACTACTTGAAAGGGCAGAGTTTGTTGTTGTTATTATTTGTCTTTCTATGTCCACTAAGAACATTTTAAGTACATTAAGTACTTAAAATACTTATTGAATTGAATTGGATTCACTTCTAAGTAACACAAGTGTATCCATTTGTCTACATAAATGTTCACATCCTGTCCATGAGAGCAAATAATCATTTCTATATGTAGCCATAATGTCATATTTTGGAGTAAGAAGACAATGGGTTAAGAACTAAGTCTTAGGAGCAAGGACTTCAAGATTGGACAACATATAAAGGATTTTATTTGATTATCTGCATGCAATATTAAAATTAATTCATAAATCCAAAGCAGTTCAGAAGCCAAGGTTTAAAATAATGCCTGTGAATGTAAATTTTAATTCTCTATGTGCATATAAAACATTCGATACATCAATGCATTGAGAGAACATTATTTCAGTCTGATTGAAAAAACTATATGAAAATGTTAAGTAAAAATCAAACTTAGGGGGCACAAGATAAACCTCATACCACAATATTTGCATGCAGGTTTTTTATTATATTTTCCTATGATAATTTTCTTGGATTAATATTCTTACTTTTATACTCCAACTCTATTTACTCAAAGTGTTGGTTTTTTACTAAATTCTGGCACCAACTATCTCAGGACAGCAATAATTTATGTGAAGCTAAGTCCAATGTTTATGCAGGCTTCTGATGACATTTTATACTAGGGTTGGTATTAGGAAGTAGCATAGGAAAGTGCCAAGTCTCTCGGCATGGCTGGGACTCAACATATCTGAAACCCTCCTCCTAATGGCCAGATATTCCTCCAGCCAAAATACTCCACTGCAGAGTCATGGGAAATACTTATGTACCAATTATGGGAAAGGCACATTTAATGAAAACTGTATGTTTACTTTCATAGTCTTACTGAGATGGCCTAAATACTTAGTGCAGCTGGCACATAAGAGTGTTGTGGAAAAAAAAATTTTTTTATTAAATTTTTTGAAAAATCTTTTCTTCTTCTTAAAAGAAAATTATCTGTATTTTCTAACTGCACCAAAAAATGCTACTTACATGCTTGATTTAAAATAAAACATTACCAGGAAAAAAGATCTCACCAGCTTAATTTTTTGTTTTACCTGCTTGATCTAGACAGAAGCAAATAGTTCATGCTTCCGTAACCTTTATACAGAAATTGTATCCATCATTTGTTCCAAGATGCATTCCGAATTCATTGCTGGTTAGAAGGTATTAGTTACATTTTTAATTTAGCCTAGAAGGAAATGTCTTAGTGAGCCGAATGTAAACCAATTTAACGGATAACTCCTTTGCTGTGTTTCTTATCATGATTGCGTTCCATCTACCTCTAAGCCCCCACAACATTTTTCTGCACTCTACCATCTATTACCATTTGAATTCAGTTTCTTTCTGCTACTTTTGATACTGCTCACCACTTGGTCCAAGAAACTTATGCAAAATTTGGATGGCAAAATCAAAAAGAAAGAGATCATGTTGTAAAGACATGCTCTATCTTTGCTTCTTTGCTGTTTTTTTGCTTTTTCCATGCCTGAATTCATTATGTGGCTTCTAAATTGACCAAATTTTCAGCCCAGGTCTTTTCCTTTTACCAACTGATTTCTACAGAATCTATTTTTGTCATTGAAAACTCTATTGTGTTTGTGGGTTTGCGCACACATGCACATTTATGTGCTTAATATGGCCAATGGCATTGAAAGATTGGATGAAATCTGTATTGATTACAAGGAGGTGATTATTGAGTGGTAAGGGGGAGGGGGAGAAGGAGAAATTATATGTAGCATCATCTGAAAACCTGTGGAAAATTTGTGTATAAATTGTAGGTGTGGTGCTATAATGGTACAAGAGGATACAAAAAGAATATCAATTAAAAAATGCTTGTTCTGCTTCCCTCAAGATAAAAACCAGGTTAACTTAAGGCAAATGAAAACACCATGAAAAATGTGGTGCATTTTATTTGAGCCACAGCAAAAGGAATTAACAAAGAATTATGTTAACAAAGATGGTTATAGCTTACCTCTAACAAAGTTTTGTAATTTGGATACAAAGCAAAAATGGACAAAGTCCTAGATTTTTCAACAATTCCTGTTTTAGAAGTAAAGGAAGCTCATGTGTTCCAAGGATAGGAAGATAAGCTCTAGATGGTAGAAAAAGTATTTTGGACCTAGGTTTGTGATATGGCCATAGGGATGATTTTAAGTTCTAATTTTATACAAGGCATTTCTCAGATTATTTATTTGACCCATAAGTTGAGAGCAGAGACTTTAGAAGAACTCACTTTAAAAGGTAAGAGATGATCCAGCTTTTATACAAAACTATTATCTTAATAGCTTGCCATGCAAAAAGTTCAGAAACAAGAGATGTTGTTTTTATAGTGATGCAATATACTAACTGTATATTGCACTTCTTCCCTGACCATGATTTTTGTGCTTTTAGGATATTTTAAATTTGTAATGGAATGGTATGAGTTGGCCAATGAAATTTAATTTTGTTTAGCTTGGCATTCATTTTTTGAAATATGGTTTTACCGTTCTTTTCCCCCTCCAATTTAAAACCCAGGTTAATTTGTCCCTAATCATCTAAACAATGCTACATATGACATAACATTGTCAATTTTGATGATTACAGGTATAGGCTGCTTTGCTGAATGGCTCTGCAGTTGTTAACAGCAAGTTTGTCCTTTCCTTTTTTTAAAAAATTCCCTTGGAACACAAAATGCTGTGACAGGAATGATATACAAAATTACATATTTGACTTGGTGCCTAAAAGCCACCCTGGGATCCATAACCTTCCTTAAAGATTTAAGAAAGACCTTTAGTCCACTTCTGAGAAGGTCCTTAGCTCAGAAAACTTTATCTCTCAACTTTACTTCTTAGCAGCTGTTATATTTTTTTGCTGTCATTTGTTTGACAGGATCCAGTTATAGGTTCCGATGTCTGTTTAAAGAAACAGGGAGGTTGTTGGCTTTAAAATCCCTTCACTGCTTGTGTGATCAGCATTTTCCCAGGCTTTTCTACATAGTTTGCCAAGCAAAGGGACTGACCTTTTGTAGCAAACACTTTTTCATTTCAAAATGCTCACTTTGATTTTTGTCCCATTTTATGCTCATTCCAAACTGTTTACAACCCACTAAAAATGACTGTGAATTATATGTTTGTGTAATGGATTCCTTTTGTGGTCTGAGTGGAATGTTTACTTTGAACAATTAGTTATCTTTGGATAGATTATAGTGACCTGAAAAAAGAAGAGCTAAAAGTATTATCATACCTTAACTGTTTCCTTTTGTTTAACTCCTGTCCTAGTACAATATGATTGTGAAGATCTACACAAAGGACATCCTAATGATACATGCAGGGACAATGTAAAATAATCATATTTGTCTAGTTATGCCTATTTTTATTATTTATAATGATTTATAATGATTTTGATAAGTATTTATATTTTTAAACTATATGCATGTCCCTAGAAATGATCCATATACATTTGGTACCTGTATATACCTAAAAGAGTCAATTGATAAACAATTATTTATTAATAACTTCTATGTTTCAAACACTCTGCTACACACCGGAGATATAAGTCAAAGAATGAAATAATGCCAATTATAAGTACACAAGTACAGAAAAAGATATATTAAAGCATAAATATAGTTAATGGGTAAAAATATGTACAAAATAATTAATAACAAAATGATTTAGAAAAGAGGGTACCAGAATATTGGAGGGAGGAAGAAAAGAAAAGGCTTCATGAAAAAGATGGTATGTGAACTTCATCTTAAAGAAAGATGTGAGGTAGAAGTAAGAAGATAATACCTTATAGAGATGAAGGATGGTCATCACAAAGACACAGGGATGGGAGAGAGAGGATAACATTAAAGGAGCAGAAAGAAAAACCCAGTTTGCTAGGTTACAGAATGTGGGAGAAAGTCATTTGCATTTTGTGAATTTTTAATATTATTTATATACAAGGTGGAGAATTGGAATGGAACAGAGACCTTCTAGGCATGTGTATGTGTGTAGGAAGCAATGTGACATACCTTAGAGAATATACAGTCAAGTGTATGGTCAAGAAGACCTGGCAGAAGAATTGCTGACATTCATTGGTAGTGACAGAGAGTGTTTCCTAAACTAATAAAATCCAAGGTCCAGAATTTCCTCTCTCTGAAGTGGATACATTTATTATATCTAGGATATATGCAGTTTTCAGAGTTGTTATAATAATTATCAATAAACTATAGCAGTTCATATCATTTTTGCTTCCACATGGTCCTAGAATCATAGATATACAATTAGAATGAATATTGGAGGGCATTTTAATCCAACTTCCCTCATTTGACAAAGGATGAAATGGAAGTGAACAATGGTTAGTGACTTGCCCAGAGTCAAACAGGTAGTAACAAAGCTAGGATTTGGATCCAGACCTCTGACTCAAAATGCTATACTCTTTCCCCTGCACTGTTCTGCAAAACCTACAAAATACTCCTTTGCCATAATATAATTTTGCATATTTGTTTCCAGTTGCCTTAGAATCCACTACCCTGAGAGTGCAGATCATATTGCTTCCACTCAACAATCTCAGCTCCCAGTTCTGCTAATTTTGTACTGTTCATTCTTTCCCACTTTGGGATAATCTATTATAGTTGGATCCAAGCACGCACTAAACGCTGATACTTCCATGAAGAATGTGCAATTTGTACTGTTTAGTTTGTGACAAGATTCTCAAAGGCTTTTATGATTCTATCTCATTCCAGGGAGAATTCTGCTTACTAGTTTTATAAGCATTAAGTTAAAAAAAAAGTAACAAAAACAAAACAAACTGATAAAAAATTACGTACAAAAAAGAAAGAAAGAAAGGAATCAACAGTTTAAGATAAGCATTTTTTCTCCTTCAGGGAATATTTGTGTCTTGAACAACAAAAATAACAAAAAAATGTTCCCAGGAACACTGAACTTTGTTTAATCTAAAGTTATGCATGAGTATATTCCCTGGTTTCCCCTTCTGAGTTGGAATTAAGCTCTGTCCAGTTTTGAATGATGGGTATCTACTTCATTCCTCTCTAATACAATCCCACGATTGCCACCTTCCTTAGAGCAAAAGCCAGTCAGCATGTTGTCCAAGGGCCAAGTTGGAGCTGGTTCTTTGGGGTATTCATGCTGGGGCCTCTGTGTCTGCTGGAAAGCCACATTCAGAACTAGAGGGTTTTTTTTTTCCTTTTTCTTTTCTTTTTTTTCTTTTTTTTTTTAAGAAGTAAACAGAAAACATTTGAGTAAAAAAGAGAACTGGGAACAGGAAAGAGAAAGAAAACAGAAATGACAAGGTGCAGAAAGAGAAAGAAATCCTCTGTTTTTTAAAAAAATAAGAATACAAGAGATAAAAAAGCAAAGGCCTGCCTGTGAGGTCTGTAATAGAGGGAAGAGAAGCAACTGAACAATTGCTTATCTCCGCTACCTGCTTCTTTGGCTGAGCCATTCCAAAGATATATCATTCTACTGGTTAAAGAAATTCTAGCTATATTTTCCATTAGCAAACACACTTAATTCCATTTATTGGTAACCCTTGGTGATCTTACCCTACATTTAAAAATGTACAGTATTCTGTTTATCATGTATTTCATAAAAATTAGAGAACCAAATTGGAATGCACAAATAAACAGACATTTTGCCTAAGAAACAAGTATAATATAAATAATATTATACATAGTATAAACAATATTAATGAATAATATATAAATTATATAAATAATATAAATGAGAGTGTTAAGAATCTAGAGTGATGGAGAAGAAGATAATTTTTAGATGATGTCCCAACTTGAAGTTTGGGTTTGTTTGTTTGTTTTTTTTATCTCCACATTTCTGCTTTACCCTTCAACCCTCACCACTTAGTAATTTAGGTTCTTAAAATAACTTTTCCTTAGAGTCAGTGGAATAACAGAGCCAGCCTCAGTTTTGTAGGTCCTTAGTTTCTAATAATGTAGAAGGTTTTAAATAATAGATCATCTTCAGTATATCAAGATAGAAGACACAGTGGATTGTGATAGTGTCATTTATACTATGAGAGCTTTTGTCTAGCAATTTTTCCATTGTTAATTCCTTTCCAAACTTGATAGTAAAACCATAAAAATATTCCTAAAGAAACTTGGGAGGATAAAATTTATTCTCAAAGCATGTTTATAAAACATGTAAAAAAATTTCATTTGGTTAGTTTTTGACAAGAAGATAACAAAGAGGTAGTTAGTGATTTCAATCCCGTTTTCATTTTTATAACAAAAAATTCTTTCTGGCTTGAAATTTAAAATTATGGGTTTTTTCAGAATATGAACTAGTAAGTTACAAAAAATGTGTAATATTTCAAACTTTATGATTTGTTTGTATATGATGATTCTTGGACCATAGATAAAATAAGAAAATTTATCCCTGTAAACAGTAGATTTCTATGGCCAGTAATTTTAGATATAAAAGTCATATAACTAAAAAATTTCTAATTTGTAAAATTATAAAAGAAATAAAATATATGTAACTCTAAGTTTTGAATTGATTGATTGATTTGAATGTAATATTATTTTGAGTAGGAATGGTTTCCTGTTGTGTATCTTCAGCCCATAGGTTTTGGGTTTTTTGTTTGTTTGTTTTTTGGCTGAGATAATTAAGGCTAAGTGACCTGCCCAGAGTCACACAGCCAAGAAGTGTTAAGGGTCTGAGGTTATATTTGACCTCAGGTCCTTCTGACTTCAGGACTGGTGATCTATCCATTACACCAACAAGTTGCCCCTCCAGCAGCTAGCATTGTTCCTGATTCCTAGGTTTGCTTAATAAAAACTTGGTAATTGATTGATGTTTCTTTGCTAATATTGTTATAGTATCTGAAACTTTTTTTCTCAAATATCTTTAATTCTTAAAGCTATCTTGTGCTCACTTCATTTCCATTCACAATATAACAGATATTTGAATACCCTGAATTTATCTTTTCCTCAGACATTTCCTTCCTAAGAGGTATGTCCCAATAAATATTGCTTCAGTGCCAGTACTGTGGCTGTTGATGATTTTATCAAATCTTTTCTCTTGCCAAATATGACTTAGATCCATACAGCAAGAAACTTTTTCAAGGCCAGGCTGAGGACTCATTGCCAAACAGGTTAGATACTTGCACAACTCCTTCAGTGTGGTCTGAAACTTGACCCTAGATTGGTGCCATATCAATCTGCCAGTTTTGCAAAAAACATTCTGGCCTTCTTGATTCAATTTTTCTACTTCTATATCAATCAGTGTATCATTAGACAAAGTTCTCTCTCAAATAGCCAAATTCACCTATGATCTCTTCAATGTGAATATTTCTTTCAACCATGCTGATTGTCAACTATCCTTGCCCACCCAAGCTCTTCTTGTCCACTAGTCTACTAATGAACTCCAAGACTTCAAACTGACTAATGGCACCAGATTTTCTGTAAGGTCAACAAATATAGCATAGATCTTTTAAAGTTTTGCTTCTTCCCTTATTCTTCTATCTTTAAGACTACAAAAAAAAAAAAAAAAACCTCTGTAATGGATTGTGATATAAAACCAATTATATCAGGGAACTGAAAGTGAATTATTGTTTAGTAGCAGTCCCACAGAATCCTAACACTAATTCACAGTATCAAACTTATAGTCACAAAAAAGGACCTTAACTTTATTAGAATACACTTCTGTCCAAGGCAATTATCCTTTCTACACCACCTCTGCTAGGAATGTTAAAGAATGATATCTATCCTATTGAATTAGCTCTTTGTATGATTAACTCCTTGCATGATTCATTCCATAAATTCACCAGGTAAATTGACCAAACCTATTGAGTGCCTTCCAAAATTTTTCTTAACCCCAATGACAATACTAGTAGAACACCAAGTTTTCCATCAGCTACCCCTCATTCTTATTTCTTGACCAGTCCATTTTTCATTTAGATATTTCCTTTTTGGACTATTTTCCTCTGGTTCTCCTTCATGTTTCCTTTATGTTTCCAGCCTACTCACAACTACCATCTGCCTCTTCATTTACCTCACTTGTAGTTCTTCAACAACTGAAGTGTCCCAGGACTTGTGGCCAAACAAGCAGAATGCTGTATTGAAAAAATTAACTACAGAGGTAAAAAGACCAGATGGTGACTTTTGGTTTGTATTTCCCAAAAAAATCTTCACACATTTTCAAGATATTTCTTTTTGTAGTCTAAGCTACTAGGTACATAAATCTTTAGGTTTCTTCTCAATTCATCCCTCCACAATAACTTTTTAAAGTTGCTCAAAATAATTCCTATGGGCCATGTATGTGGGCAACAAGAGTTTAACTATTAATTCCCAACAACTCCTGGATGACTATCTCAGGGTCTTTGAAGATGATGACTTGTTGAATTAAAATAATTTCCCAAAAGACTAGAAGCATACTCTTCAAGCAAAAGACAAAGTCTACTATAAAACCTAATGTTACTCCATTAACTATAAAGAGGAAATATAGGAATCCTCAATTCAGATGTGACCAGCTAATATATATTTTAAATAATATTTTGTTTTCTCCAATTACATGTAAAGACAATGTTAACATTTTTAAAAAATTTGAATTCTAAATTTTCTCCTTCCTTTACTATTCTCTTTCCTAAGGCAGCAAGCAATTTAGCATAGGTTATATAAATGTAATCATGTAAAAACATATTTCCATATTATTTATGTTGTGGAAGAAGAAACAGACCAAAGAAAAAAATGTTAAAGTAAAAAATTATATGCTTCAATCTGTATTCAGATTCTATCAGTTCTTTCTCTGGATAAAGTATAACATTTCTCATCATGAGTCCTTTGGAATTGTCTTCAATCATTGTATTGTTAAGGATAGCTGTCATTAATGGTTAATAATCATACAATATTAGTTATAAGTAATTATTAGAACTGCATTAGTTCTTACAAGTTTCTTCAAATTTTTTTGAACTCATTCTTTTCTTATAATACAATAATATTTCATTATTGTCATATACCATAACTTATTCAGCCATTTTCCAATTGATGGGTATCCCCTTAATTTCTAATTCTTTGCCACCACAGAAAAAAGATGCTATAAATATTTTTTTAGAAATAGATCCTTTTCCCTTTTAAAAATTTTTTTTTCTTTGGGATACAAACCTCATAGTCATATTGCTGGATCAAAACATATGCAGTCTGATTGCCCTTTGGACATAATTCCAAATTGGTCTCCCAAATGGTATGATCACCTCTCAACTCCAACCAACAATACGTTTTTAGTTAATACCCATCAATGAACGTTTCATTGTGTTTGGATTTGCTTCTTACTAAGAGATTTCAAACTGACTAGTGGCATCAGATTCTTTGTAAGATCAACAAATAAAGCAAAGAGATTTTAAGATTTTGCTCCTTCCCTTACTCTTCTAGCTTTATGATTCAAAAAGAACTCTATAGTGGATTGTGATATAGAACCAACCATATCAGTGTCCTAAATGTGAATTATTTAGTTTAGTAATAGTCCCATTGGATCCTAAATATAACTCATAGTATCAAACTTCTAGTCACAAAAGGGAACTTATGCTTTAGTAGAATATACTTCTTACTCAATGTAATGAGCCTTTCTCCATACTCTGATAGGGGTGTTAAAGAATGACATCTCTCTTACTGAATTAGTGCTTTGTATGATTAACTAATTGCATGTTTAGCAAGTATATGCTCTACATTTTGCTTTTTCTGCTTTAGTTTCTATTAACCAGGAATAAGTTTTCCTAGTCTCTTGCAGTCTGCTTCTGGGGAAGATGATTAATGTCCCTCAAGTCACAAATTTCTCCCAGCCCCTTGCCTCTCTTTTAAGTATATTGAGCAAGACTGTCCCAGGAGATGTCAAGAGAGCTCTGCCAGTGTTTTTCCATCCAATCTTTCTTTGGGATATATACTGTTTTCTGCTTTAGGGCTCAATGAGTCCTTCAGCATATAGGGTAATGATTTTGATCACCACCTATGCCTTCTCAGTTGTTTTGATTGATGTTGACATTTAAATATCTACAATAATTGGGTGACTGGTTTTCAGAGTAATATATGACTGATTGGCCTGCAAATATTAGGCAGGGCCTGCTGAGCCTGCATCTACTAGTGCAAGAAGCTGCTGAATGATACCTGCTCCAGTGGATCCTTGGAATAAACCTCACTTTGCTTCATTACTGTAGGTCCTTGTATGCTCATTTCCTGAACTTCTTAATTCAAACCTGAACATAGAATGGCTTATTCATCAGATCAAAACAGATGGCCATCCAGTATCAGCTTAAACATCAACCCTAGGGGTGGGAAATTGACTACTTCACAAAGCAGCAGTGTTCCTCAATGGAATCACTCTCATTAGGAAGGAAGTTCTTTGTTATCCTGAACTCAAATCAGCTTCCTTTTAACTTCCACCTTTAGCTCCTCATCCAGCTTCTATCTTACAGTAATACATAACAAGCATCTTTCTTCTACATGATTGCCTTTTAAAATGTGAAAGCAGCTATCAAGCTTTTCCTTTTCCAGGGTAAACTGACAAAAATTCAGAAGATTTAGGGTATTTAGGATGGAAGAGACCTTAGAAATCTAGTTCTTGCAATATTATTTTTCACATGAAATGGTTTTCAGATTCTCCATCATGTTGTTAGGTCTCCTCAGGATGTTTTCTATTTCTTAGTGTATCTTTTAAAAGTGGTACTCAGAATTGAACTTAGTACTACAGATAAGGGCTGACCAGCATGAAGCAGAGTAGCACTTTTATTTATGTTAAATGAATAGTTTGTTTCACTTGATAAAATCTGCAACTGGGCATACATTTTGTGAGCACTGGGATGGCTATCAAGTGAATTGGGTACAAATTCTAACTTCTTATTACTTATATGACCTTGAGCAAGCACTTAATTATAATCTCTGGACTTCATTTTTTCTCACCTATAAAAATAAGAGACTTGACTTATCAACTGCCCTCAATCTTTTTGGTCTTAGAATCCCGTTAGCTTGAAAAATTATTGAGGACCTCAAATGACTTTCGTTTTCGTAAGTTATATCTATATTAAAAATTAAAATAGCTTGGAATTTCTATGAAATTAATTTTTATGTATGGGCCTCTTGAAAGGATCTTAGGGGGTACTTTGCAAATCAGTAGACAAGCTATTTTCTGATTCATTTCCAACTCTCAATCTTTATTCTAGCTAAATGGACATATTTGCTATTTTTTGTATATAATAGTCTTTATACAAGTTGTTCCCCATGTTTAAAATGGTCTCCTTCTTTACCAATAGCAATGGAACTCTAGTGCCACCCACTACATGAGACCATTCCTGGTTTGATCAGCTCTCCTTGGCCTTATAGAAAAAAACATTTTATTTTCTATGTATGCATTTCCTATTTTGATTCTTTTTGATTCCCCTGATAGAATATAATCTCCTTGAGGTCAACCACTGTTTAATATTTATCTTTGTATCCTTGGTACCTAGCAAATACAAAGATCACACAACAAATAATCAATGAACGTTTGTTGATTCAGTGATTGAATGATGTTCTCATACTTCTTTTATATTTTAACTTACAATCAACCAAAACCAAACTTATAGTCTTCCCTATCAGAATTTTAGAATACTACTTCAGTAATATTTGAAAAAATATTTTTTCTAACCAAAATTAATGTCTTCATATTTAACCCTATTAAATTTAATCTTGCTGATTTTAGCCATCATTTTCATTGTCAAAATAATTTAGGTAATCTATATATTTCAACATCATTCTGATTGTATTACATCATCTCTCATATTTGTTCAGGGGAAGTATAATAGTTTTGACATATGTCTTGGACAAGTCCCTTAACTTCTCAGTTTTTAAGACTATATATTGTCATATATATGTGTGTGTATATATGTGTGTGTGTGTATGTGTATACATCTTATGTGTATGTGATTATATATAAAGACTATATATAACCATGTTAGACATATTTCCACATTAGTCATGATATGAAAGAAAAAGCAGAACAAAAGGGAAACCATGAAAAAAAAATAAAATAAAATAGTATGCTTCAATATGCATTAAGACTTCATCATTCTTTTTCTGGAAATGGATAGCATTTTCATCATGAGCCTTTTGGAATTGACTTAAATAATTGTATTGCTGAGAAAAGCTAAGTCTACTATATTGATCATCATACAATACTGCTGTTACTATGTACAATATTCTCTTGGTTCTGCTCTCTTCACTCAGGATCAATCTATGTCCTTCCAGGTTTTTCTGAAATCCATCTGTTCATCATTTCTTATAGAACAATAATATTCCATTACATTCATATACCACAACTTGTTCAATCAATCCCCAATTGATGGGCATCTCCTTAATTTCCAATTCTTTGCAACTATTAAAAATAATGGCTACAAATATTCTGTCCATATGGGCCCTTTTCGATTTTTATTATCTCTTTGTGATATGGAACTAGGATTGGTATTATTGGATCAAAGCATATACACGGTTTTATAGTCCTTTATGCATGGTTCCAAATTCCTCTCCAGAATGGTTGGATCAGGTCACAACTCCACCAACAATGCATTAGTGATCCAATTTTCCCACATTTTCTCCAGCATTTATTATTTTTCTTTTCTGTCATATTCTCTAATCAATAGTGATTTAAAGCATTTTTATATCACTATAGAAATTTTAACTTCTTCATATGAAAACCACTTGTTAATATTCTTTGACATTTATCAAATAGGGAAACCCTAAATGTTTCAATGGCACCATCATTCTTTAAGTCTCTAAGATTCACAGCCTTGGCATTATTCTAGATTCCACACTCTCCCTAACTCTACATATTCAATCAGTTGCCAAATTTTGCCATTTCTAATTCATCTGATCTCTTCTTTCTTGTCACATAGCTAGTTCTTTAGTCCAGACCCTTATACCTCTTTCGCTGAGAATAATAGGCTAATTAACTAGCATAATGTCCTCCAAACAGATCTCCTTACCTGTAGTCTCTACTTAATCTCTACTCCTTCCAATCCATCCTCAACAATAGCCAATAATTTTCCTTAAGGACATATCTGACCATTCAATAAATTCCTGCATATCTCTAAGATAAACTCTAAACTCATTTGCATTTTAACTTCTATCTGACTCTAGGTGAAGTTTTTTATCCCCTGTACCACTTAAGTCAGCTTCCTATCTTTTAAACCTCTTCACTACAAGTCCCGTACTATTCTTCCAATCTCATTATTCATTAATCTGATTTTAGTACTCAAACAGGGCAACCAAACTGGTCTTTCTCTTACCCATACTCAGCATGGCATTTCATAGTATGAGGAATCTCCCTCCAAATTGATATGAAACCATTAACATACTTTGGACAGGTGTTAATCAAAGGTGATCTATCTGCAGATTCCCAAATTCACACTTTTCCTATTTTTGAAAATTGGAACACTGATTATATCCAATTGCACAAAACTTTTCAGGTGATTTTTTTTCTGAAATCATATTTGATAATTACTTCAGGTTCCTGGAACATAATCAATGAATAATGAAATCATAGGATCTTAGAGCTAAAGTTAGAAGAGTCTTTAGAAATCATTTGGCCAATCCCTTTGTTTTATAGATTAACAAACTAGTCCAGAAAAGGAAAATTACTTGCTCAGGGTTACATAGATAAGTAGGGCCAGGACTTAGAGATTTGAATACATTTAAAACAGTCAGATGCTCTCTTAATCTTTCCTTCCTTATTAGAAATGCAATTTAGACTTTGAGTTTAAGTTTGGAAATTATTTTCCATTTCAGAAATGAAGGAAACAAAAGAATTGAATAGTACTTCCTTCCTTCAATATTTGGTTAGTATTATGCAATCTCCCCAAATAATGTGCCTTTCCTTTTCTTGTTCTTATGGTTTAACATCATGTGTGTGTGTATATATATATATATATGTATATATATTTGGTGTGTGTATATACATATACAGCCAGGTACATATAGGGTGCTAGGTCTAGAGTCAAAAAGACTAAACTTCTTGAGTGCAAATATGGCCTCAGATTTACTAGCTGTGTGATCCTGGAGAAGTCACTTGACCCTGTTTGCTTCAGTTCCTCATCTCTAAAAAAAAAGGAAATAATAAGATACTTCAGTATCTCTTCCAAGAAAACTCCAAATTGGTCAAATCTGACGACTAAAAAATGACTGACCTGAAATATATTTATGTCTATGTATATATGCATGTATATGTATGTATGCGTATATATACGTAGGGGCAGCTAGGTGGCGCAATGAATAGAGCACCATCCCTGAAGTCAGAAGATCCGAGTTCAAATCTGGTCTGACACTTAACACTTCCTAGATGTGTGACCCTGGGCAAGTCACTTAGCCCCAGTTGCCTCAGCAAAAAAAAAAAAAAAAGACTAAAAAATGGCTGACCTGAAATATATCTATGTCTATGTATATATGCATGTATATGTATATATACACATATATATGTGTATATAGATATAAATATTTGTAAGTACTTTTTGTGAACTTCAATTCATTTAGGATTTTTAATTTTTTTGGGCTCTTATAGTAGGGGCAGTCAGATATCGTTGTAATTAATTTTTCATTTTAGGTTTCTTCTTGAAGATAGGATGCTAGTACTGACTTTAAAAACTGATAGCATAATTCTGGAATATTTATGTCTACACTAGTTTTTGACAGTTAAAAGAGAATATAGAAAACATGGAGAAGATTTTAAGTAAAGGCACAGAGATCAAAATATTAGAGAATGGTAGATTCAAAGCTGAATAATTACAATACATTTTAAGATTTAAAAGAGCATGAAAAAGATTGTTAGACCTGGTGAAAAGATGATGAAAGGGTGTCAGTAATCATTGTCAATGTCAGATGACAATGATAGATATTATTTTATAGAAAGTGGTCTGTTGTTGTTAAGGCATTTCAGTTGTATCCAACTCTTCATGACCTCATTTGGAGTTTTCTTGGCAAAAATAGTGGAGTGGTTTGCCATATCCTTTGCCAACTCATTTTACAGATGAGGAACTGAAGCAACAGGGTTAAGTGACTTGCCCAGAATCACTATAAAGTTCCCTTCCTCATGATTGCATTATAAAAGGGAGGGTTGTATAGTAGATAAAGTGTGAGCTTTACATTCAGAAAGACCTAGGTTCAAGTTCTGCCTCATACTACCCATCACACTCTGGAGAAGTCCATTAGCCTTTCACCCTCACAGGCAATTTTGCATCATAGACAAGAGTCTAACTTGCAGAGCAGATCATAAACTTTGGCGAAATCATCTGAACTGAAATCCAGTCTTGCCTGTTTTTAAGACAAAACAATGTTAATAGGGACAGAATTTTTTTTTTTCTACTTTGAGAAATTATAACTTTTCAGCTATAATTCCAAGGAGTATATGTGAGTGTCTGTGTGTAGAGTGTTATATGGATGGGTGGGCAGATATCTATGAATATGCCTGCTACACTGCCAGTCTCTGTATAATTTTCCTTATTATCACCCTCTAGGTCTCTTTTACCATTGCTACTTCCAAAGAATCTACCAACCACTGAATAGTCATGTTTCTGATTATCTTTTTCCCAAATGTATTAGCTTGCATTATTTAAGGCTGAATCTCATTTTATTATTTCCTGCCCTTATTTCTAAGTCCATTTGTATGATTCTTTTGTCCTCACAGATGTCCACAGTTCCTCCCAATTTAGTATCATCGACAAATTTAATTAATGCTCTGTTTACCTCCTCTTCTAATGAAACCAGTCCCTTGTTTCATTTCATCATACAAAGTAAAAATGCATTGGCAATAAAACAGTCTGAAAAAATGTTCCCTCCCTGTAGGAGGTGAAGTTAAGGATACAGCAAAGAACTATTTTTTGAAGAATGGACACTGCAGTGGGTTGGCTAGATAATTCCCCATTCTTTCTATATCACCTAAAAACTCTTTTCAAAATATCTCTAAATGGACTTTCTGCTTAAGCTGATGCTTACTATGTGTGTATATGTATATAACTCCGTGTATTTGGATATTTGTTGCATACTTACACTAACTGTGCTTGAAGATTAATGTGTTTCCATAACTACAGGTTCTTTACTGAAAAATATATTTCTTAATATATGAAAAGCATTTTAGAAACTGTCAGCCATGAATATATCATTGCCATCATTATTATTAGTTTTCATCCTCTTTAATGGAACCCAAATAAAAATGGTTCTGGGCCAAATTGCTGTTCTGCTACTGTCCTTTTATTTTTAATATTCTGTGGATTATTTTATAAAGGGATAACATCAATGTTTTTTTTTTTTTTTTTTTTTTTTTTTTTAGTTGAATAAAACTATAGAAGCTCATTTTCTGTAAGTTTACTGAGAGCATTCTTAGCACAACTCCTGGAGCAGCCATGGAAATGAGGATAGATATTTCTTCCTTTCCCCACAAATATTTTTAATTTCCTTTGATGGGTTTCTATATTTTAAAAGCTTTTTATTCCATGTAGCTTAGAGTTTGTGACTGTTTGATTTGGTAATATTTACTAAAAACTTTGTTTTTTAGTATTTGTGAATCAATGTTATATCTAAGAAATTGAAAACAACTGCTTGATCTGTCATACTGCTCCAATTCCATTACAGTTTATTGTTTGTTTACCAGGGTGTTTTGAGGTCTTTATTCAAGTATGAAGATATGTCTTCTTTCATTTCTTCAGAGGTAGAAAACTCTTAAAGGATAATTCTAGACATTTGGTCATGTCTTGTTAAGCATTTAGTGGGTGTTGAAATTTTGCAATTTACAGCAGTTTATTACAAATTCTCTACTGTTTCCTTGCATGATATACTTTGACCATAAAGACAGATTTTTAAGAGTAACTATTCTATAATTTCTGGTGGCAATGTCACATTCCTATATTGTTGTCAATGCCACCACTCATTTCCTCAAATAAGTTTTCATGGCCTGTCCATTTGCTCAATTCTTCTTTGTCAACATAATGTGGATGAAGTACATGCAGATGCTACCATTGAAGGATCTTTTGATTCTACTCATAGATCATAGCCAAGGTTTCAATCCATCGTAAGCCACTTTCAGTTACATTTTATACAGCTAAATTTAGCAGGATATAAATTATCAACTTCTATAATTTTTTAACCTATTTTTCATGTACTCTAAGAATGTTTAGCAGTCCTGTTTATCAGTTTGTTCTTTTTGGAGAAATTCTAATCTTTACATGACTGCATCAAAACGATTGAATCTATGTTTCCTTTTAAGGAATGTTTGTAAGGATATATTTCAAATCTGTTATGGTCCAATTCATAGTATGAAAAGTATTTTTATTAAGACTGGTTTGAGGTAGGATTTAATTGCTTCAAAGTTACTTTTCTCATTCAGCCTTGATTTCAGTAAATTTCTTAAGGTACTTAGTCACAGCCTTTTCTTTGATGTCTAAATGCTTGATTTGTCTGTAGAAGACCAAGGTATTGGTCACCCTCATTCATTAGTTCCATGTGACCTCCAAATTTGAGTTCAAAATCTTTAGTCTTTTTCCCTGGCATGCCTAAATCATGTTTCCTT
The DNA here is from genome assembly GCA_023553655.1 of Myrmecobius fasciatus. Classification (NCBI taxonomy): domain Eukaryota; kingdom Metazoa; phylum Chordata; class Mammalia; order Dasyuromorphia; family Myrmecobiidae; genus Myrmecobius; species Myrmecobius fasciatus. The sequence continues at coordinate 168,749 of JAJPUD010000714.1, forward strand.
TATCAAGTCCAAATGGCATTTCAGTATCCCTGGGGAAAGAGTCCATGAGATGAAGGAGTTGTTTAATGTAATTTTTCAATGAAGCCATACAGTTTGATGTCTTCTATGCACATAAAGTGATTAAAAGGTTTTGATTTGACAGTCCCATTAATTTGGATTCCATATAGAATTCTACTTAGTGATAATATACATAAAGATTAGAAGGATCATAATAAATTGACTTAAAAATTTTCAAGATTTATATGAATTATTACCATTACTTTGTTGATGAAGACATTTTAGTTTTCTTTTAAATTTCCATTTTTATCTCAAATATTCTAGTATTTTTACTGCATTTGAGAACCATATTATATTTTAGCAATGCAAGAAGAAGCTATGAATATGAAACTGGCCAAAAAGTTCAGTATATATATGTGATAACACATTAAGACATCTTGTTCAATAATTACCAAAATAAAAATAAATTGTTTGTTACCCTATTGACCTGTTTGCTAATTAACTATTGACTTTTAATTGTTTATAAATTTTGAATGATATCAAAGTTATGTTGTCTTATAAGGTACATAGACACATAAATCATTTATGTATTTTCATCTTTGGCTAAGAGTGATGAGTTCTGTTTAGAAAGGTGGCATAAGGCTTGAGTCTGAAAGGAAGCTATAAAGTGATTTGCTAGTAATTCATGTACCACTACAAAGTTTTTGAGCCAATAATTATGCATCTTGCCCAGCATTCCTGCTTTCTAGTTTTATAGTGATGCTAGAGTTTTTATACTCTTCCTTGATGTAATCACTTTCCTTTTCATTATGTTGATGATTCTTTTTGTTTATTTCTTGTTTGACCAGCCTGCATTTTTACTATCTTGGACTTTGTGCAAGAAGATGATTCTGTAGACTATAGTTTTTGTTGTACAGTTGTTTTTCTTTTAGTTGTGTGGGACTCTGTGACCCCATTTGGAGTGTTCTTGGCAAAATATTGAAGTGGTTTGTCACGTTCTTTTCCAGCTCATTTTACAGATGAGAAAGTTGAGGCAAATGAATTTAAGTGATTTGTCCAGTGTTACCCAACTAGTAAGTCTCTGAGGCCAGATTTGAACACAGAAAAAATGAATCTTCCTGATTCTAGGCCTGGCAATCTATCCTAGCTACCACTATCTCACCTAGCTGCCAATGTAGACTATAGTACAGGTGGACAAAATAATTATATTTGTAACTAAATAAAAATATTTTTCACAGGTTCACTAAAATCAGCTTTAGGACTACTCCAGAGAGAATAACAGGATTGATAAACTTTATCTTGTTCCTGAAAGATTTTGATATTTTCCTTTAAGTTTCTGTATTTTGAAAGATTTTTATTCCATATAGTTTAGAAGGTATAATTATCACCATTACATAATTAATCATCTTTTTATATTTATAGTTATATATTTGTGTCTATGGATAGAATCATAGATGAGTGAATGGAGGATAGATAACTAGTCAAATTGATCATCAGTCATTGTAACATAAACATTTCTTAACACCATATTCTTCCAATATAATTAATTTTTCAGCCCAGCCATGCCAGTGGTTTTGAAACAAGTTCCACAAAAATAGGTGATGTCTAAGGTTACTAACATAAATATATTTCAGTCTTGGTCAGTCTTTCAGAGTGAAGACTTCTGCACACACACACACACACACACACACACACACACACACACACACACACACACACACTGCCCCTTTCATCTAACTCTTTGTCACCATCAGGAATAAGTGCTACATATTGGATTTAACATATATTTTAACATGTATAACATATATTGGATTGTTTGCCATCTAGGGGAAGAGGTGGGGGAAAGGAGGGGAAAATCTGAAACATAAGGTTATGTAAGATTCAATGTTGAAAAATTATCTTTGCATATGTTTTGAAAATAAAAAAACTTTAAAAATAAAACAGGATTAAATGCTAAATGAAGCTCTTTAAAGCTCTCACCCATGCCAACATCTTTCACCTTTCTAATTTCTTACTTTCTATTAACTTTTGCACTCCATACTCCAAGCACATGATACTGGATCTTCTGTTCCTCTGCCTTTGTGCTAGCTAATCTCCCTAGCTAAAGTAATTGCCTTGCCAACCCCAGGTTCTTTGAATTCTAGACTATCTTTAAGACTCAACTCAAGAATCACCCCTTCAAGCTACTCTATTCTGCATTCATTTTATAGGAGATGATATATTTTCTGTCTTCCCCCTTACATAAGGTCCTTGAGGGCAGAGACTGGTTTTGCTTTAATTTTTTTTTTTATACCCAGAATTAGGACAATGCCTGGTACACAGTCAGCATTTAACAATAAAATCCTTGATTGATTAATTGATAATCTACTTGTTTCCTTTCTTTCTTCTCCACATAGTGTTACCAGCCTACTTCAAGCATTCATCACAACTTACCTGGATTGTGGTAAAAGCCCTCTAATTGGTCTCCCTTACTTCTATGACCTCCTTTCTCTAATCATACATAATAGCCAAAATAATCCAAGGCAAATGTTCTTAAACTATGGGTCAGAACCCCAACTAAGGTCACACCACTGATTGTGGGGATTCACAAAATTATGATTTATTATCAGTAAATGTTTGATCTGTATAGCTATTGTATGTGCCTAGGGTTGCAGAGAAAAAATTTCGGGCAAAAAGGGGTTACAAGTAAAAAAGATCTGAGGCAGTAATCTGATGAGTTTACTCTTTTGTTCAGAAGGCTTTAGTGGTTCCTCCTTCTTGTTGTTTGGAGGGTAGGGGAGGTGGGAATTGGGGTTAAGTGACTTGCCCCGCTAGTAAGTGTATGAGGGCAGATTTAAACTCAGAACCTCCTGACTCCAGGTACGCCACTTAGTTGCCCTGTTCTTTGCTACTTCTAAGATAGAAAAGAAATCCTTAAATCTGACTCTTCAAATCTTCTACAATTTGGATCTAGCCTACCTATCCAGCCTTCTTACCTATTACTCTCTTTAAGATCATACAATCATAGATTTAACACTGAAAGGGCCTTACTTCATGAATGTTCAAGAAAAAAAAAAATGGACTGCTTGTTTCTCTGAGCACCATACCTCCACCTTTTGAAATTTTTATCTTCCTTCATGTGTTGGTTCAGAGGCTATCCTTTCTGACCTACCCCTTTTGCTTCCTCTCAAAAAAGAATTCTCACTCCTCAAATGTCCCCAGAGAATTTCTTGCATAGATCTCTTTGCACCTTCATCGTTTCACTTTTATGCTTAAAATGATAATGGCTAGTAGTATCTATGTAGAATCTGAGTGTTTTCCCAATATTTTCTCCACTGATCCTCACAATAACCAAGTGTGACAGCTGCTATTATTATCTATATTTTCCAGATGAGGAAACTGAGCTCAGAATAGGTGAAGTAATCTGTCCATGATCACAAACCTAATAAGTGCCTGAGACAGGACTCACTCTCCGGTCTTCCTGGCTTTGGATCTTTGATCTACTTTGTATCCCATGTGCTCCACTCTTATCTCTGTCATGACATATTCTAATCTAATACTCTATCAACAGCCCCCCCCCCCAATATTATATTCTCCTTCAGAATAGGGATCATTTCATTTTGTCTCTGCCCTTGAACATAGCATAGTACATAGCAGGTGTTTGTTTGTTGAATTGAAATGAATTGAATATATAAATGGGAGGACATATTGTAGTACTGTCTCCAAAAACAATGGACCCTGCTATTTTATCGAGAGAGTAATCAAAGATGCCATCAGTGAGTGATGTCATAAAAAATATAGTGGCTGGTAATACTGTGAAGAAGTAACAGCCTAACATTGTTTTTGCAGTGGGAAAATCTGATGCATAATGCATTCTTATGGGTGAATTCATTCCAACGCCAAGAATTTACAGGCATAACTCCCATAAGCTTTAATGGGAGTTCCCTGCCAGCACCTGTTAGTATGCAGAGTTCTTACTTTTCACACATAATCCTAAGATTGGCTTGGAACACTGACTCGGAAAAACTAATATAGTGAGACCTCCTTGTAATGTTTCTTTGCATATAAAGTTCATCTTTTAATCCCTTGCCTGATCTTTGTACATGCAGGTTTTCTACTAGGATTTTTTCACTATTCAGTGGTTCTCTTTTCAGGCCTTTGAATGAGAACAGGTAAAAAAAGAAATTTATTTTTGAGTCTTTGCCTGAATGTTAGTCTTCTTTGGCTGGGAGGGAGGGGAGATAACAGGGAGGAAGAGACTGTTGGGGAAAAAAATAAAGAAAAAATTGGAACTAGGACAGTGCTAAGATGAATTTTAGATAACAAGCAACCACTCCCATTTGGAATTGGTTCTGGAGATGGATTGTGGATTACTGAGTGGGAACCACAGAGGCAGGGAGAGTGCCTTATGGGAAAGTCAGTTTTGTGGAAGACAAACCAAGTCTCCCAGATTGATGTTTGTAGGATGAGATAACAATTAAATTTAGCTACTCTTTAGTATTAAATAAGAGAGGTTTCATTATCTCCTAAAAAGTTGCTGCATTTTAATTCGGCACAATGGAAGCCTATGAAAATATAAATACATAAAAGTTTGAAAACAGCAAAGTTTTACACAGACTCTATAATTGCTCTTCTCAGGTGATCTTGGTTAAATCACTTAACATCTTGGTGCTTCAGTTTCCCTACCTGTAAAATGAGAAGACAAATACCACTTTCCTTTTTTTTCAAATGAGAAAACAAATGAAATAATAGATGTCAAAATATTTTGCATTATATACAGAAACATACTAGATAGGCCTGAGTGAATTACTACTGTTATTTTTTTCTCTCCACCCCATCCTTAAGTTGGCTACTATGAGACCCAAATAGATATGTGTATGTGTGTGTATATATATATATACACATATATATACACATATATATGTATTTGTAAAATTGTTCTATACATACTTCTATTTATTAATTCTTTCTCTGGATGCCAATAGCATCTTTCTTTATATATCCTTATATATCTGCTCACAGTTATTCTTAAAACAATATTGCCATTACCATCTTCTCTTAGTTTTGCTCATTTTGCTCTTCATTACTTAATGAAAGTTTTTCCATTTTTTCTAAGATCATTGGGTTTATCCTTTCTTATATCAGAAGAGTATTCCATCACAATCATATTTCACACTTTGTTTAGCCATTCCCTAATTAATGGGCACCCTACATTTTTTTAGTTCTTTTCCATTACAAAGAGAGCTGCTATAAAACAGGAATTCTTGACTTTGGGGGGGGGTCATGATCCTCTTTGGCAGTCTGATGAAGTCTATAGACTCCTCAGAATATGTTTTTTAAATACATAAAATAAAATAGATAAGATTACAAAAGAAACCAATTATGTTGAAATATAAGGATGAAATACATTTTTAAAATCTAAGCTTGCTATCCAAAATGAGAATTCCTGCTATAAAGTAACTGTAAAGGCACAGCCAGTTCTTTCACAATAAGCAGAGTATAAAGACAAAGATAAACTTTGCTTTCATCACAATTAAATATTCTCACAGGATGTGGATCCAGTTATATTTTATACTTTATACACTGGCTTATCCTTGGACCCACAGGTTCAGGTTCTGTCTTGTGTTGATTTTAGTACCCCCAAAAAGTTTTACTCTTATAGGATTAAGAGTTAGATTATTGAAATTAGAAATTTTACATAAGAGAATAATATGATCAAAAGTCAGGGTGACACAATGGGAAATATATACTATGTGAAGAGCCAGTGCTCTGGGTTCTAATCTAAGCTTCCTAGCTACATTATCATGAACCAGGAAAATTAGTTTGACAAATATTTTTAAAGCATGGACTGCATTAAAAGACACCAAAAATATCTCAGGACTTCATTTTCCTCATCTGTTAAATAAGAGAGTTGAACCAATAATTTGTGTGTGTGTGTGTGTGTGTGTGTGTGTGTGTGGACCACCAGGATCCATGATACTCTGTGAGATACAAGAACATAGTCCACTTAGTCTTATATCACCATAAGGAATTCTACTATGATATGATCTTTTTGCTCCCAGTAGGAGACAGAATAAAGTCATTATCCATTACACAACTACCCTCATTAGGTAAATAGTGCTATTTCCATCTTTGTTTTATAGATGAAGAAAATGAGGTACTTAGATTACTTAAAACCCTAATATTAAAAAGTTTTAGAATGAAGGATTAACACAGGTATTCTGACCCCAAATTCTGTGATTTTTGCACAAGTCCTCAAATTCTGAATCTGAGGCTGAACTTAAGAGTTATGACCACTGTGATAAGAATAGATAGAGTTTACTTGTTGTTGGATTATTTGTCACATCTGACTCTTGGGGACCTTATTTAGGGTTTTCTTGGCAGAGTTCTGAACTACTTTGCCATTTCCTTCTCCAGCTTATTTTACAGGTGAGGAAACAGAGGAAAATAGGGTTAAGTGCCTTGCCCAGGACCACACAACTAGTTTCTGAGGCTGGATTTGAATTCATAAAGATAAGCCCAGTGTTCTATCCACTGTATCACCTAGCTGCCCACATGGAGTTTGGGAGTTAATAGATTAGGTTGCCTGAGGTTCTTTCAATAATTAGGGCTTTGGAACCTTCCTCTTCACTGTAACTTGGGGCAAAATCACATAGAATATTAATAGGATAGAGTTGGCCAGTGGGTGGGTCCACTTGACATTAGGATTGGTTTTACAACTGTAAATAATGATTGCTACAGGGCCAACCCCTGGCTAAAACAAAGTTTGTCTTGCATGCCTTTCTGTCTCCCTTTTCTCATGCTTCTCCAGGAATTGTGGAGAAGTAGATAAAAAACTGCCCTTAGTATCAGGAAAATCTGGGTTCAAATTCTACTTCAAGCCATTATTATCCATGTAACCCCTCTGGACTCCAGTTTCCTCATTAGTAAAATGATTCCAAATTCCCCATTAGTAAAAATTTAGTTAAAAAAAAAAAGTGGGGGGGAGTAGATTTAGTAGCCTCTAATGTCCCCCTCTAATATGCAGTCCAAGTTTCTGTTCTACAATCTTCTCTTCTTCCTCTTTTTCACTGAGTATCAGTCATACTTGTATCATCTTCATTTAGGAAATTAGATCCATATCCATTTCACTTCCTACAAAGTATCAAACAAGAACTTTTCTTCTGACTCCAAGTTAATCAAGCTCTCAAATACACATGAAATACTATTTATGTGCCAGGTCCCGTGGTAGGCATGAGGGCTACCAAGATAGAAATACTAATCCCTCACCTCAAGAAGCTGGGCAGGTAGCTGTTGCCACAGTGTCTAGAGCACCAGGCTTGTATTCAGGAAAAACAGTAACTAGCTATATGATCTTGGGCAAGTCACTTAACTCCCATTTGCTTCCCATTACTTATCTGTAAAATGCTGATGAAAAATAGCCTCCAGTGTTGTTGTAGCAAAGGAGATAATAATTGTAAAATATTTAGTCTAGTGCTTAGGACATAGTATGTGCTAAATGAAAACTGTTAATATTATTATTATTCAAGAGTATTATGTACATAAACAGTATGTACATACATAACAAAATATAAAATATAAATAAAGTAAATACAAGATAAAGCTGAGGTGGGGGAATGGAGAAGAGATACTAGCTGTTAGGAAAAGAAAAGGAAGGAAAGTATATACACCTTGCAACACACCCTAGATGATCCAGCAAAAAAAAAAAAAAAACCTAACAAAATATAGTCAGATAGTTAAAAAGGAAACTGTGGGAGTAGGACCATAAAAAGCCAGAGAGGAAAGAACATCCAGAAGGTAATGAGTGGTCAACTGTGTCAAACAGTATAGGGAAACCAAGAAGAATATGTACTGACAAAGGGTCACTGGATTTGTTACATAAGAGATCCTGGTAATTTTGAAGAGAACAGTTTCAGTTGAGGGATGAGGTCAGAAGTCAGATTTCAAGGGACTGAAAATTTATTAAGAGGCAAGAAAATAGAGTCGATGGCATAATAGAATGTTTTTTCACTTAGTCATATGGTCTCTTCTACTTTGCTTTTCACTGGTTTATACATGGGATGCCTTACACACTAAGGGTTTTTCCATTTTCAGTAGACTAAGGATGGTACTGTTTGGGTCAGGATCCCAGTTAAGGCTCCTCCTCAGGACTACCAGGACCCATGATACTCTGTGGGACATAAGAACATAGTCCAATTAGTCCTGTATTACCATAAGGAACTCTACTATGATATGATCCTTTCACTCCCAGTAGGGAACAGAATAAAGTCATTATCCATTAGCAATAATAAGAATAAAGATGGCTAACCTCACTGTTAGTCCTTGGCTTTAATAATAAGTCTCATGGGGATCAAGGGATCTGCATTGTTCAGAGAAATTAGATCTCTCAGAGTTTAAAGCTCAGAGCAAAACCTCAGTTTCTTTTCTGAAAGTCCTACAATGAGATCATCTATTTGCACCTCTAAATCCCATGTGGTTGAGTCAGTAATTGGGCTATTTTACCAAAAACTTAAACTTGGAGAAGGCCACTGTCTGATCCAGGCAGATTTTTGAGTCCATTTAATGAGTATTAGCTGCAGCTGTCTTTTGTTGGAAGGATGAACGTCCTTACCCTCCACAGTGGTGAAGCCAGGCCAGAGTTGTCAAGCTACATGTGTTTTCCAACATCTTCCAGCCGAATCAGAGATGCAGATAGAAATTACAGCACTCAAGGATATTGTTAGGATTTGTGACTCTCCCTGGAGGTCTTGGGAGGGGGCTGGAGGAGGTAGAGGAAACTCTATAAACTCATGAATGGATTTCAGTGATACAGAAAAAAAAGGGGGGGATTTTTTTCTTCTCTGACAGACATATTCTTGAGCCTTCATTTTTCATGTTACTTAACTGTTTCAGGATATCATATGAAATAGAACAAATCAGAATGAAATTGCCTCAAAAGCATGCTAATAATAAATTTATGTCAGCATGTGGCATTGCTTCTCTGACCTGCATATCTGTTTGAAAATGCTAGAAATCAGAAACCAGTGTTGCCTAAGTCTGTGTTCATGTCTTTGTCCCTTTTTTCTGGTAAGGAATATGTATAATTAGGTATTAAATCCCTGTTATTTCTTATTTTATTTAAATTGTTTTATATCAGTAAACAAATTTCTTTATTTTAAAATTTTAGTAATCCAAAGGGAGAGTATACTTCTTTAAGACCTTTACATTTGGCGTATATTGAAATGCAATAGCATTCACCTCTTCCTATCCTACACACAAATAATAAAATTTACAAACTTATCTTCATTGTCTTAGGTATTTTATCAATTCCTTTTGATTTTATATCAATTTTTTAAACTTCTTCCACCACCAACACCAAAATTGAAACCTCCTTTATAGATATAATCTCTCAGTGAATTGGCCAGATTTAACAAAACATTAAATATTCTGCCATAGTAGTCCCCTGCTTCTCTAAAAAGAAAAAAAAAAAAGTTATGTTTCAGTAGGACTGTTCTACATGATCTCTACTGAAAAATTTGAGAATGGGATAATAATATCTGGAGTTCATATTGAATCAGTGGGTGAAGGCAATGTCAAAAAATTTCTTATCTTTTTCCATTGAGATATATGAAGTGTAAAGTCATGCTATAGCTGAATACATTAGATGTCCTACTTAAAAACTGAAATGAAAGTTGAATAGGAAAAATACATTTAAAGCAGTCTAGACCTACCTAATACCAATTAGTCAATAAGCATTTATTAAGCACCTATTATGTGTCAGCTGTTGTGTCAAACACTGGGCATAAGGGGGAAAAAAAGGCAAAAGGCATATCTTGTCCTTAAGGAGGTCATAATCTTTTTTTTTTTTTTATATAAAGCTTTTTATTTGCAAAACATATGAGTGACCTTTCAACATTGACCTTTGCAAAAAAACTTTTTTTTCCCAAGCTTTTCCTTTCCCTCCCCCCACCCCCCACCCCTAGATGACAGGTAATCTAATACATGCTAGATAGGATAAATTATATGACAAATACAATACATGTATACATATCTATACAGTTATCTTACTGCACAAGAAACATCAGATCTAGAAAGAGAAGAAGAAAAAAAAACAACCTAAGAAGGAAAACAGAATGCATGGAAATATTCACAGAAAGCGTTAAAATGCTGTGTTGTGGTTCACTCTCAGTTCCCACAGGCCTCTCTCTGGATGTATATGACTATCTTCATCGCAGCACAACTGGTTTGAATCACATCATTGTTGAAGAGAACCATGTCCATCAAAATTGATCATCATATAGTCTTGTTGCTGTGTATAATGTTCTCCTGGTTCTGCTGATTTCACTCAGCATCAGTTCATGCAAGTCTCTCCAATCCTTTCTGAAATCCAAGGAGGTCATAATCTAATGGATATACATTATATATATGTATGTATGTATGTGTATACATACATACATATATGTATATGTGCATATATTTAGAATAAATAAGAAATAATTAACAGAGAGAAGGCACAAAAATCAAAAACAATTGGAAAAGATTTCTTAGAAGAGACAAGAAAAAAATGAGTGCCATTTTGGACAAGTTGAATTTAAGATGTCTCCTGGACATGCAGCTCAAGATATCTGAAAGGTAATTAAAGATTTGTCAGTAGTGAGACCTGATGGCAAGATAGGTATATTTGATAATCATCAGAAAAAAAAAAAGATAGTAATTAAATCCATAGCTGCTAATGCCATCACCAAGAAAAATAGTATGGAGGAAGACATGGAGAGGGTCCCAGGACAGAATCATGTAGATTACATGTAATTAATTAGAGATCATGTTCTAGATTAGAATCCAGCAAAAAAGACAGAAGAAAAACAGTTGTATAGGAAAGAAGAAAACCAAGAGAGAGTAGTATCAAGGAGAAAAAAGTGATCAATAGTATCAAAGGATGAATATGTCTCTTAGTACCTTTTTAAACTATAAAATGGACCATAATCTATTTGGAAAGTATTCTCACAAAAAGTCAGGTGGTATTAATGAATCATAGGGCTTGGCATACATGAATAAAAAGTCAAAAAACTTATAAAAATGCTTTTGGAACAACAAGACATCCCTTCACTGAGCTTAACAATTGTTAACAATAATTATGCATCATGGAATTTGTTCAGTCTAACTGAAACTGGTTTACCATTGACTGGTTCTATCACAGAACTAAGATTTAAGAATGGAATCAAGATGTCTATCATTGTTGACAACCACATTAATTCAGCCAACAATAAATCCACCACAAAAGCATCAAACATTCATTTGAATCTTATGAATTTTTTTAACACAGAGATTTAGGATGACAACTTGAGGACTGTCATTGCCACCCAAAATTAGAAAGCCTGAATATTGATCAATACAGATTATGTGGTGAAACTGTAGAAACTGTGCAACATATCCCACCAGGCTGTAAAGATTTATTACTTAATTTTGAAAATCCAAGGGGGGAAAATTAAAAATATTTTATCTCAGAGCACTAAAATAGCAGGATGGTAAACTTTTGACATATAATATCTAAATTGCATCCCAAAAGATGAACACAACAAAAAAGGTAGCCATGGTGCTAGTAGTAGGAGTAAATAATAAAATTACTTTATATAGTACATTGTAAAACGTTTTAGATAGATTATCTCATTTGATCCTCTGAGGTCAGTTCACTGTATTATATGCTCATATCACATTTTGTGATGTCATTCCCAAATTGGTAGGCTTTCATTTTGTCTCTAGTTCTTTTCTACCACAAATAGTGCTGCTATGGATATTTTAGCATATATTTGATATTATCTGACCTTTTTGAGATATATGAATCATTAGGACAGAAGGAATATGTAGTCCCTTTTTCTTCATAATAGTAAATTGATTTCCAGAAAAGTTACAACAATCCACAGCTTTACCAAATCTGTTCATTTGCTTACTTTCCCACAGTCCTCCTAATAGTGACTATTTGTGTCATGTCACCTTTGTCAATTTTCAAGGTGTCAAATAAAATCTTCAAATAGCATTTCTCCTACTATTCATGTTTTCATAAAGTTCCCTATGGTTATTGATAGCTAGTAATTCTTTTTAAAATTATTGATATCTTTTAACAAATCACTTATTGGGAAAAGGATTTTGATATTCTATATTTATGTAAATTGTTTATGTTTCTTTGATATAAAAATTGTATCAGTAATGTGTAATTTGAAGATTTTCCCATTTGACAGTTATTCCTTATTTTATATGCACTAATTTTATTTACAAAATTTTTCAAATGATATTTCATTGAAACTTTAAAATTTGTTTTTATGCCCATTTTTATCCTTATTTTGGTTCTAGCTATGGTAATAAATGAAACCTCCTTTTGTTTTCCTCTAATTGTTTTCATGGCATGATCTGTTTTAATCAGATCACATGTGCGTTAAAGCTTATTAAAGTATATGATGTAAGATGCTTGTCCAATTTCTGAATCCCAGTCTTCTCAGTAATCCTTTGTGAATAGAGTCCTTTCCTGAGTAATTTCTGTTATTTGGTTGTGTCAAACACTAGACTATCATTTTTTAAAATGTTTTGGGTTCTTTGGGTTCAGTATTCACTTCAGTCATTGATCTATATACATTTCTTTTCTTATGAAAATAATGCCAAACTTTTATTTCTATTTTTTCATTATTTCTTTAAAGATATGACTTTTTATTCCTACAATTGATTTTTTTGCTACTGTATCTTGTTTAATGCCTAGATATTTTATACATGTGTAGATATTTTCTTTCTGTCATAATTACATTTTTATTTTTATTAATACTTTATGGTAACGCTTTTGATTTTTGTAGATTTTAATTTGTATCATATTATTTTACTGTCAAACTATAATCAGATCAATTATTTCTTTTGCAGACTCCTAGAGGTTTTCTAAGTAAGCCTTTATATTCCTAGGTAAATATAGATAATTCTGGCCTCCCCATGAGGTTTGCATATTTATTAGTTTTTCTTTTCTTATTAGCATAGCTGACATTTTATAGAGCTATGTCAAATAATACTAGTTAGAGAGACAAACCGAAGTTAGCTCCTGATCATATTAAGAAAACTGCTAGTATTTAGGGTAAAAAGAAGGGTATGTGTGTGAATGTGTGTGTTCAACTATGATCAGTTTTAAAGAATGCTCTTTCAATGACTATTCTTTTAAGGGTTTTTAAAACAAATGAACACTATAATTTCTCAGATACATTTTTTCTGCATTGTTTGAAATAATTATGTTTTTGTTATTGTGGCTTATTTGAATTTTGTTTTATTGTTTTGCTGACATTAAACTATTGTTACTTCTCTGACATAAACTGAGTTTGTTCATCATAAATTATTTTCTGTCTCTATTTCTGTGAAATATTTGTCAGGATTTTATTTAAGTTGCATCAATGTTATAATTTATCTATAGTATAACTTTATAATTAATGTAATTAATCTCTAATATTCATTTCTTTTTTTCTTATGATTTAGGGATTAGGACCTTCATCTTATAAAAAGAATTTGATTAAAGTGACCTCTACCTTTGAGAATAATTTTTGTGCATAGACATTAATTGCTCTTTAAACTTTTGATAAAATTCACTTTTAAATCCATCAGGTTCAGGACTTACTTTTTCTTCAAGTTCTTCAACATTTGAGTTACTTGATATTACTATTTCTTGTTTGATTATTTCAGGCATCTTATTTTTTTGATTTTATATTCTGTTCTTAGTTTCAATTTTGCTAACATATATTTGTATTCCAAAGATTTTGATAGTACTCTGTATTTCTTCTGCTATGAATTCACCTTGTTCAATATTTATTTTGCTAATTTGAGTTTTCAAAATTTAAAATATTAGAACAATCAGTGGTTTTTCAATTGTTAATCTTTTTTTAAAATGTCTTAATTTTCAATAGTTTCATTTTTAAAAATTTTTGTTTATTTCTCCCTTAATTTTAGAGATTTTTTTTTATTTCATGCATGTTTTTGAGTTGTTTTTGGAATTAGGTAATTTTGATTGAATGTCAGTTTTCATTTTCCTTTTTTCCTATTTTGTTTACATATGCATTCAAAGATATAAATTTTCCTTTCATGACTGGTTTAGCTGGAAGCTATAAATCTGCAAGGCACAAATGAACTGAAAAAAAAAAAAAAGAAGAAGAAAAAAAAATCCTGAATCTGATGGATTTAAAAGTGAATTTTATCAAAAATTTAAAAAGCAATTAAGGTCTGTGCCACAAAATACTTAGTCTCTGTCTCTGTATCTGTGTGTATGTGTGTCTCATTCCTTCACTCCTCTCTCCTTCCTCTTCATCCTTTCCTCTTCCTTCCTTCCTTCCTCCCTCCTTCTCTCCCTTCTTCTTTTTCTTCTTTTCTTCTCCTTCTCCTTCTCCTTCTCCTTCTCCTTCTCCTTCTCCTTCTCCTCCTTCTCCTTCTTCTTCTTCTTCTTCTTCTTCTTCTTCTTCTTCTTCTTCTTCTTCTTCTTCTGCTTCTGCTTCTGCTTCTGCTTCTGCTGCTTCTTCTGTTTCTTCTCTTCTGCTTCTTCTTCTTCTGCTGCTGCTTCTTCTGCTTCTTCTTCTTCTGCTTCTTCTTCTACTTCTTCTTCTTCTTCTTCTTCTTCTTCTTCTTCTTCTTCTTCTTCTTCTTCTTCTTCTTCTTCTTCTTCTTCTTCTTCCTCTAGTTCTTCTAGTTCTTCTTCTGCTGCTGCTGCTGCTGCTGCTGCTTCCTTTTCTTTGTAAGGAGCCACATTCTTGCAAATATCAATTCCTAAAAAACTTTAGGGACTTTGGGATACTGTGGGGAATACTCTTCAACCAAAGTCTGGGGTTGGAGATGATCTTATTCTTTGTATATAGAAGTTAAACTCTGGAAGAATACTGAAAACTCTAGTAGAATTTTTTTTGTAAGACTTCTCTCATATACTCTAGTCTCTGTGAAATTGCTGGAAGATAAATTTCCTCTTTATCAGCAGGATCCAATTTCCACTTTATTTTGATCTATCCCAGTGTTCCATCCCTACTTTGGTCTTAAGAGGTTGACAATCTAATGCATAACAGAACATACAAAAGAAAAGAAAAAAATATATATTCAGGATAAATTTGAGAAAATTAACAAATGAAAAGGGGGAGATTACAAATGATCACAAAAAGTTTGTTTTTGTTTTTGTTTTTTTAATAATGTATGATTTTGGCTAGTTTAAAAGGAAACCATGGAAGCCAGAAGGGGAAATGAGGAAGGAGAGAACTCCAGACATGACTGATAGCCAAGGAAAATACACAGTCTAGAGACGGAAAATATTTAAGTATATGAAAGAGGAGAATGTCACTGGATTGGCGGGTATATGAAGGCAAATAACTCATAAGGAGGGTACAAAAGTGTGTGTGTGTGTGTGTGTGTGTGTGTGTGTGTGTGTATGTATGTTGTGAAACACTTTGAGTGACATAGCAACAATATTACTATTGATTTTATTGTGAAGAAATGAGAACTTCGTCTCAATATCAGTATGCTTCTTCCTAGCCTATTCTTGATTGATTTTCCTTGGAAGATGAAATATGTTCCTTTTTTTCATTCCATCTGCTTATAGCATTTGTCGTTTGATGTTGTATTTGCAAGGTTTATCTGCTCTGTGTTTTCCTTATAGTATAAACCCCCTTTATTTTATGGGTGTTTTTTTTTTTTTACAATGTAATTCTGAAGTTTGTTCATTGTGTTTTCATGAGTTAAATTTTATAGTTCTCTCTATTTGTGTTCTATGGATTCTTTTAATGTGTATGTCATCATCTACTAATAATATTTCTGGATAATTCCCTATATGTCTTCTTGAAATATTATATTGGGAATTTTCTACATTTTTCTGAAAGACTCAAAATTCCATTTTTTAATTTTTTTTTGTTTTATAGATTGCCATGTATATCTCTAATGTTGTCATCTGATTTAATTCAATTATTTTTCTTTCTCCCTCAGAATTTTTTTATCTAGTAATTTTCTTCTTTTTCTAAGAAATATATCTGATTATAGCTTATATTTTTAATATAAATGCTCTACTCATTATTGAAACTATTGATTTCTTCCATGAAAAGTTTAATTTCTTTCCTAATTTCTTTTATCTTTTCCCTTAATTCTTTGATTGCTCCTTTGAGCTAGTTTGTGGATTCTTAAAATAC
Organism: Myrmecobius fasciatus; assembly: GCA_023553655.1. Taxonomy (NCBI): domain Eukaryota; kingdom Metazoa; phylum Chordata; class Mammalia; order Dasyuromorphia; family Myrmecobiidae; genus Myrmecobius; species Myrmecobius fasciatus. The sequence continues at coordinate 184,876 of JAJPUD010000714.1, forward strand.
CTCCATTACCATTTCTCTCTTATAGTAGGACTTTGCACTTCATAAATAGTTTTTTACTCAATTTCTTTTATTGTGAAGTATCTGTTCATTTTGAAGTCTTTGTTCATTTCTTATCCTTTGTCAGATTTAAACTGTCTGTACACCAATCATGCTATTGATTTCTCTATGGTGTCTTCATTAAAATCATTTTCCCTTTTATACAAAATAGCTTTGAGATAACCCAAAACAATTGGGCTCCTCCTCCAACTTCTGTTGTCTACTGTCTTTTCTCTCATGCCATCAAGATTGAATGATATCTATAGGTTTAAAGGGTAGACACTGGCACAGAAAGCTTTTAAGAAATCGTTGTAAGTGGGCTGATTATCCTCCTTTCCCAGCACCATTTTCTGAAATCTACTCTTCTTTCAAGAATCAACTTTTCTCTGTCCTCAGACTGTCTCCAGACAGGTCAGATTAATGGAACAGAACCCAGAGAAAGCTTTTGGAATTCTGCTTCAAGGAAATTCTGAAAAGCCTTTGCACTTTACCTTCTCTGCCTTTCTCTCAAGACTTCTGCCAGCTACCTATTCATTTCCATCCTCTTTTAAATTATTATAAAGGGATCAGCTCTTTTATATTTAACTTTATTCTTTTTTATTAGCAAAAAAGGCTGATTTTCTCTTCCACTATCCCACCATCAATTAAATGAAAAAGAAGCCCTTGTGAGAAACGTCTGTAATCAAGTAAAATGAATTTTCACATTGTCCAGTCTTATTTTTTTTTACAAGTCTTATTCTTCACTGTTTGTCCAACATCACTCTGCCAAAAGTTAGGGAATATGCTTGCTTCATCATGAGTCCTTTGAAATCATGGTTAGTCCATTTTATTGATCAGTGTTCTTAAGTTTTTCAAAAAGTTTTGTTTTTATAGGATAGCTAAAATTATATTAATTGTTCCCATAGTTTTGCCCATTTCACTCTGCCTCAATTAACACATTTCTTCATAAATTTCTCTGCACTTGTTCCATTCATTATTTGATATTTTCATCTAATTGGCCATCAATAGTTCCGAGGCCAAGCTCCATTTGATCATAGTTTGGGTTCTAATTGACTCAGGTTGAATGTAAATAGCAATCATATCTGCTTTGGTCAGAAACCCTTATTCTCCTACATTCATTCTTTCATTCATTTGTTTATTTAGATTTTTTTGAACTAGGTGAAAGGGGAGATTCTTTTCCTCAATTGCTACCTAATCTTAATTAATGAATCAGTCAAACTAAGACCTGTTGAAGATCTCATTTTAAAAAAGACTGAGATCTCCCATTCCATCCAGGGTCATTTCTAGTCATCTTAATCTATATCTTGCCACTGGACCCAGATGGCTCTAGAGGGGAAAGTGAGGCAGGTGACCTTGCACAGCCCTCCTTCATTTAAATCCAATTCACTTACATGTCATGGCATTACCTTGTTGTCATGGACCTCTTCGAGAATGGACGATAAACAAGAACAACAATCTGATATGTTCATATACCACAATTTGTTCAGCCATTTTCCTGTCGAAGGACATTCCCTTACTTTCAGTTTCTTACAATTCAAAAAAAGATGGTATAAATATTTTTAATTTTAATGGGTTGAGTCTTGTATAGGCCTTTTTTTGTTCTTCTTCTAATTTGTTTTCGATATAGAGCTAAGTTCTGGGAATCCTGAGTTAATGACCTTGAGAACATAGTTACAAATAATATTCTATAATTGCTGTACCAATTCTCAGCTTCAAAAAACAGGCATCAATGTGGCAATTTTCCAAAAACCAGACTCTTCAAAATTCTTCCTTCTCTCTTTTTCCTTTTCTCCCTTCCTTCCTCTCTCTCTCTCTCTCTCTCTCTCTCTCTCTCTCTCTCTCTCTCTCTCTCTCTTTCTCTCTCTCTCTCTCTCTCTCTCTGAAATTTAACAAATCTTATGGATGTGAATGGAATTCAGAATTGATTTAATTTTAATTTTTCTAATTATAGTGACAGAACATTTTAACGTGGCTATTGAGAGTCTGAATATATTCCTTTGAGAACTGTCTGTTCACATCCCTTGACCATTTACAATTGAGGAATCGCTCTTATTCTTATTTTTTTTTGACTCAGTTCCTTCTATATTCTAGAGATGAGAATTTTAATCAGAGAAATTTGCTGCAAAGATTTTTTCCAGATGCCTACTTCCCTTCTAATTTTATCTATATTAATTTTGCTTGTCCAAGAACTTAATATTTTATAATGAAAATTATCATTTTACCTAATGTGATTCTCTTTATCCCTTGAATTCTTCCTTCATTCCAAATAAGATAATTTCTTCCTTGCTTCTCTAATTGAGCATTTCTTTCTTCTATAGAATCCTGCCACAGAGCATAGTTGGTGCCCTACACTATAAACGCCTGGACAGATGTAGATAAACAGTTTCTAGCTGTGTAAAAGGCAGCTAACAACATCACAAAGCAATAGACTTGTAAAATGATGACATGTTTTGTTGGGTTTTTTTCTATAAAAACTAGCTTGTCATGACTTCTTTCATTTTTTTTTCTATTTGGTCATTGTAGTTTTTGTTGAATTTTAGGTGCTTTTCTTGTTTATTCCAAAGTTGCTAATGTGTGAAATGAGCCTTAGATTGCCCTGTACTCTACCATCTTCCCAGGAACTGAATGATGATTTTCTATGTACATTCTGTGGCAAGGAATATTGCCAATCCATTTCAGCTTTTTCATTCCAACCATATATGCCCAAATCACTTCTAGTACATTGCCTTTAAATAGCAAAGAGAGAGATACTCTTAGTACATGAATTTCTAAGGGGCATTTTGCATAAGCACTAAGGGAACAGGAATATACCCACATTTTCTGACATATAATTGGAGAATTTCTAGTGATGAGTAAATGTAATCATGCTAGTTAAGGGATTTGCCTTCATGGCCAGCAATACAGACTTACAACAATCATTGTATTGTATATGTTGCACATATAAAATCCAAAAGGACTCACCTTCACTGGTGATCAACTTGAAACTGCAAATTCATGTGGGGCTGACTATCCAAAAGCACTGATTTAGAGGAATCTCTCAAAAGAAGACCAAGAGTTATGCTCCACTGACATGGAGACACTGAGGAATGGCTGAATGTGGTCTAAATTAAACTGCCCTGGTGGTGAGCAGAGATTCGCCAAAATCCTTCAATTAATCACTTTTACCTTCAGGGCAGAGTTAGGCCTGAAAGTATTTCAATAGGTTTTTATTGGAACAGGGTTATTTTAGATATTAAACTATGTTGCACAAAGTAAAATAATGTTATTTTTAAATTACTGCTCTTTTTAAATGACAGTTGGCATACATTCTTGGGGTCTGTATTTAGTTGAATGTGTGTGTTTGTGTGTGTGCACGCGCACTGGCGCATTTTTCCCCTTATGTTATAAACCTCATTGATTTAAAATAGTGAACAAAGATGAATCAGGTGGTAAATATATTCATGTAATCATTTTCATTAATAAGATGTTATAAATAATAGAGGAAAGGTTTTAAGTGTATAATTTTCTACAACACAATTGAGATTTTTCCACATCTTCAGCAGTAAGTTAATTAGAATCACCTGCATTTTCTTGGGTGGACACCAAATGGATTGCAAACAAAAACAGATTAAAATAGCTGCAGCTCATGGCATACAGATGACAAGATTCTCAAGAAGGACAAACAGGCACTGAAAATGTTCTCTTTTCAAACAGTTTTAAAGGAAATTTAGCTCTTACAACTTCTTCGTAAAAACCATTCGTAAGTGTTTCGCTGAAAGACTAGAATGGCTTTGTTTAAGATCCCATGATGAGTGAGAGAAATGTTTAAGAAAGATCACTTTACAGAGAGATTCAGACTGAAATGTGATGACTGTGATTCAAGGCAAGCCAAAAATTACAGTTCAGAATTAAAGGGGATGGACGTGGTTTGAGAATCCATTTTCCCACATTCCTGAATCTCAATCATCCCAGACAGTGTTTAAAAAAAATCCAACGGAAAACAATGAGGTCACTTTGTTTAGCTCTTTAAAAAGTTGGGGTGAGGAGAAAAGGTTAAGATGATAACAGTTCTATAGACTATATATTAACTGTTATTAAAAACTGTGGTGGGTCAAGAACTGCAAGCAATTTACAATAATAATAATAACAGTAATGATAATAACAACTAGCCTTTAGCATCTTAAGGTTTCAAAGAACTTTATAAATATATAACTTTGAGAATACCATCAAATTATCTTTTTCTTTGTTATGGTGATTCTTTTCTACATCCTTTCACCCTATGAAATTGTTGCTAAATAAAAATCCTGTCAAAGTGCCCAGAACACTGGCACATAAGCATAGCAAGCAGACTGTCACCCAAAGCTTTTACTAGAAAGAAGTACAGAAAATGGAGGGTTATCTGTTGTGACCACCCTATACAATTTGGATCTTGAATTTTCCAGACAAGTATTTTTCTAGTATGTTCACTTATAACTAAGCAGATGATAGCAGTAGAACAAATTAGTGCTTATCCTTGTTTTTTTTCTCTTTATTTTCAAACAACAGTCTGAGTAAGAAATAATTTTTCTTAAAAAAAAAAATTTATTTACAAGGGTATTGTCACAGTATAACCAAACAATAGATATCAAACATAAAAGATCTTTAACAAGTGATAGGAGATAAATGAACATTCAGAACTTAAATGCTTCCAGCTAGAATTTCTTCCATCTTTGTGAAGATTTTAGAGATTTTAATTCTCACATAACAATTAATTAGAAAAAAAAAAAACAATCTGTTAGTAACCAGTATTTTCAAAACTCTTCTGAAATGATTTAATTGAATGACTTTTGTAGAACTGACTGATCTAGAAAATATGAAAACCTTTTAGGAGCATTTTTCCATTTTTCCAGAAACTGAATCTATAGACATAGCTGCTGAATTAATAGTCTAACATAATCATTCTACTAATTTTCTAACAGTTATAACTATTTGCCCTTATTTAAGAAGTCCTTTAAGAAAATGAAAAAGTCAGTAGAGTTTAATTCATTAAAAACATTGGATTTCAATTACATTTGGAAAAGGTGTCAAACATGAGAGATGGTTCATCAAAAAAGATGCAGTCTGCCTCTCAGGTACTAGTTAGCTATAAGTTATCCATGTTACAGAACACCAGAAGACTTCAGAAAATGGAAAATAATTTCTGGTGCTATGTCAGGAATTCTGATTCACTGTATGAGCAACCCAGGCACTGAGCCTACAATTAGACATCTCAATTAAAGATCTGAAAGCTTGGTGGAGCTTTGTTAGTCCCTTGATGCCAGCCAAGGCTCTTAGTCCTAAAATGATCAAAATAGCATCTCAGAGGCAATATCATACAGTCAAAATGTTGTAGAATTGGAATTGGGATCTTGTATAGAATCTTGGTTCTGATGATGACCACCTGTAAGAACCCATACAATTTGTTTAACTTTGCAATTTTTCTTACTAATCTATAACAGAAAAGTAGATTCTATCTGATGCTGGTTATCCCAACTTCTATTCTCACAAAACAGTTGTGCATTCAAACAAGTTAATGTTTCCCCACCTCAGAGTTTTCAGAGTATCACAGACGATTTGGGGGTATTTTTCTACTACCATGAACAAGATCCCACGTTCTACTATGTTTCTCATAACACTAACCACTAGTAATTTCACTGTGGTATCATCCAACCAATTAACATAAATTAGCCATTTAAAAGCAATATTCATTGAAAAGAAATAACAATAAGAGAAGTTACAAAGCATTTTTCTCCAAATAGGGTTGAGGGGTGAGGATTATTTCCTGAGGAAAATAGGCTCATACTTAAAGCATTTGTCTTACTAAATTCATTCTCAAATGCATCATAAACAATGGATACATCTGATAAAGCTGGTCAGACAGGTTGTTTTTAGGGACTCCACTGCTTATCTCACCCAAACAGCCTGAACTCCAAATCTTACATTTTAGTAGTCACTATTCTGAACTTTTAAAACATATAAGGGGATAGCTATCTCCAGTACTCCACATAAAAGCAAGGAAGTATGAATAAAGAAGTAACATCTGCTCCATTTACTCTGTTGGCCCTATGCCTGCTTCAAGGAAGAAAGGGCCCAAAGTCCCTTTGCCATCTAGAAGCTCAGTGTAGCTCATCCTCCTTACTCCATCACTAGCCAGGCGGGAAAGAGGAAAGTTTGTTTTATTTGGTTAGTACTTTTTGAATGCATGCCCAGTTCCATCTTAGTTGCCAATCAAAAAGCTATTCTTCACATGTAAGTAGATGAGAAACAATTCATGTGTACTCAAGGCCACAAGGGGGTTGCATCAAGTGAGCATATTGCCCATACTTATATATACTGACTTCATTAGCCATTTCCCCCACCATTTAAATAAAAAGAATACTAGTTCCATTTTCTTGACAGGCTATTGAAACACTTCTGAACCTCATAGTCTGTGCTATACAGTGCTATGAAATGGGAATAATAATAATACCTATGCCCCATATTTGCTGTGAATATGGAGGCAATATATGTAAAGCTCTGCAAACTTTAAAGTACTACATAAATGTATTAAAGTACTTTATAAACTATAATAATACTAAAGTATTATTAAAGTTATATGGGCCATTTTGAAATTTTCCCTTGTCACCTTTCACCCTATCTGCCAATTCATCTCTTCTGAAGATTCATTAGTATCCCTGGTGGGTATAAGCAATCAAGGTAATCTAGTGGAAACTGCATTTAATTGGAACTTGTATTAGACCATAAGCTGAATAAGAATAAAAAGTTTCTTGCTTCTACTAAAAAAAGTAATAAAAATTAAGTACAACACTGGGATTTATTTTTTTTTAATCACATATAGAAACTAAAAATAGTACTTACAAATGATGATACAATACCTTTATTGAAAGACTCTTCCCAGATTTTGACTATGTTGACCTAGAGATATATTTCTAACTTGGAATAAGTGTAACTGGAAACACTGAAATTGGGAAATATCACATGCCTGTAACATGTAAGACATTATGTTTGGTGCTGAAAATACAGAAACAAAAAATAAAAACTAGTACAGCACCTACCCTTGCATTCTACTTGAGGTGATGCAACATATAAACAGATAAGTTAAAAATGTAAGATAATTACAGCTAAACTGATCAAGAAAGAATATATGAGTGATGGCACCCACCTTCAAGCAAGGTAGCTAAAAATTCCAAGAGGTTGAAATGAGACAAGAGAGAGCACATTCAAGTCACAGGGAATAACTAGTTCAAAGACATGGAGGCACATGGGATACAAAATTGAGGGAATAGTAAAGAGCCCAGTTTGGCAAAAATTTAGAGACAGAACTCTATTTCTTTTAGTTTGGGCATAACATCATAGGTTAAGGGGCAGAAGAGGCCATTGAATGCAACAAAATGAGAAAATTGAGCCTTGCTTTGGATCACATATATAGCAAGTTTCCAAGGTGGGGTTTGAACTTAGGTCTTCTTAACTGTAAGACCAGTTTTTTATTCACTACATCAAGCTGTCTCTATCTCTATACAGGGATTTCCCATTCATATTTCAGATTCACTAGATACAAAATATTCACCTCCTTATTCTATCCACACTGCCACCACATGAGAAAAGACCTTCCTTATCTCTTGCTTTTTTTCCCCCTAATCCTTATCTGTTCTTTCTGTTTCCAGCCTAGCCTTATCCAATCAAATCTCCACATACCTGCCAAAATGGTTTTCTTAACTTAATGACTTGACCAAGTCTCTCCCCTCCTGTAATCTTCAGTGAAATCCTATTGCCTTAAAGATAAAATAACATGTCCTTTGCTAGTGATTTCAGGCTCTTTCCAATCTGACTCCAACTCACTTTTCTACAATTTCATAATACTCTTTCATGTATTTTGTAATCTGTACTATTCGCTGTTTTACAAGCTAAACATGACATATTCTTCCCCCATATATAGTATTTATCTCACAGGATTGTTATGAGGATCAAATCAAGCAAAAGATGTAAATCACTTTGAAAATCTTAAAGCACTAGATAACAACAAAAATGATAATGCTTCCTAACAATTAGAACAAGTGGTCTCTTACATATTCCATCTTCAGGTCTTCAGGCAAAGGCTAGTTGAGCTTTGATCAACTATACTGTATGGAGAAACTCTGTTACTTTGTTTTCCTTAGCACTTAGCACAATGCCTGATATGTAGTTAAGTGAACTACAAATGCTATTTGACTGACATACCTTCTAAGTGTCATTCTAACTTTGAAACTCTGTGATTCTATCTATTACTAGACAACACAATACAAAGCATTTGACCTTCTAGTGGTCTGTAAAAAACAGTACTCTTCCTGAAGTACAAAACCCATCAATCAACAAGCATTTATTAAATGTCTATCATGTTCCAGGAACTCTGAAAAGGACTTGGAAGACAAAGACAGAAAATGAAATAATTGTGCTCCATGAAAGATTCTAGAAGAATAGCAAATACTCTTAATGAAATATAAAATTTTATTAATGACAGGTAAATGAATAGAGGACTATATTTTTTTTTCCACAGAGACTTATATGGGTACATGAATTTGCCCATAATTGACAATAATATTTGATAATGCTGGTGATATAATCAATTCATAGGAACATGAAGAATAGATCCATCAGATTACCATTTTCCCCCTTTCGTACTTGTGTCCCTTTATTACGACAATTTTATAGTATTTGTCTACAAACTAGATTGTTTTGTCCAACACAGTAATTCTACCAGCAATAGGTAACAAGGCCAAGTCATTGTCAATATATCTCAATTGTTCCTAATCTAGAATAGCTCTTTCTCACTTCCTTTTATATTTATCTCATTCATAACTAAAATCCTTCCATTTAATTTATGCTCTGATATATCATTATGAATTAATGATCATAGAATCATGGATCTTGAGCTACAAGGGACCTCAGAGATCATCTATAGTAACCTATCTCTACCTTCCCCCAGCACAATCTTACAGATGAGAACTGAGTTATTAGAAACTAAGCTAATAAATCAAAAGTTTTAAAAATCCTACAAACTAAAGATTTTGAATATAGGCTCCACAAATACCAACCTAAGGTCAGAAAGGACCATTCATCATCAAGTTAACCACAATGATGAACTTTTTGACCACCTCAAGTTTCAAAGACTTTCTCCCTTGTTCTTTGTGAATTGGTGTCAGAAAGAACTGAGTTCAATTCTTTTATCTGGTATGTTCAGGATGTATGGCTTTGAGCAATTTGTTTAATAAATTGGCGTCCCCACGAATTCTCTCTATTATCATAATTTACAGCAGCAGAGGGCATTTCTATACCAGAAGTTTTTTAGGGCTACATAGATGGTGATTTTTTTTTAGGAAAAAGGAAAACAACAACAACATAAGAAAAGTCTGTCTCAGTTCGGATTCTATTGCATTGTCACATACAGTAAAATAATTATTCTTACAAACAATCCATGTGGCTCTGAGACACACCCATTTCCCATAGTGCTTATTCTTGAAGAATAGCCATCTCATAGGAAATTATCAGACGTGCAATAACTAAAATAGAACAGGCATACAGAAACAGCACAAATACCAAGAAAATGGGGAGAGAAATCAAATTAGAAACTGTTTTTTTAATGATATCCTACACTCCAAGCCTTAGGATTTAAAGTGTGTGAACAGATAAGTTGGCAATGATAGCTTGGAAACAGTAATGTCAGTTTGGAGTGGGGAATAGGTCTGAATACCGAATACCATTCACTTCATATTTAGCTCTGAACTGGAATGGGACTTTGTGAAAGACTATGAAAAAAATGTGCAACAGCTTCTTTGGGACTAGTCTGTGGGTGTTCCTGTCCTCACTAGTTCTAGCCAGGGGTAAAAGCCAAAAGGCCAAAGAATTGGGAGAATGGCAGTTGCGGTAGCAGTCCTCTGAGGAATTAGGAATCACCATAAATCTCAGGAGAGAGACTCGTTGCAAAATTCCCAGCCCACATTTGCAGACTCAGGAGATTCTGGTAAATTTTGTTTCATGTCACAGGAACAAATAGGGCCTTTCTGGGTGCTTCTCAATCAGACTCCTGATCCATATCTTTGAAGGTTAACCTATTATCAATGTAACCAATGAAAGCTACTTAATGCATGATTTGGGACTATTTTTAACAAGCTCATCTGCATTGTTAAAAAAAAAAAACTATTTTGGCAAATAAACTAGTCAACTCTGGATACAGTCCTTGTCTCTTAGATTTCTTTTTGGAAAGTTTCTAAGATTTATGGTGGGAATTATTCATGACAGCTGCATTCTTTCCACTGAGCTTAGACCACCATTTGGTCTAATAATTCCTAATTGTGTGTCCATCCCATTCTAACCTTCAGAAGAAAGGGGGTACAATTATTAATTTTTTTAATCCACAAGAGCAAAATCCAGTGATTTCTTTCAGTGATAAAGACTATTTTGAAACACAATATGGCCAGCTTCTGAAGAAAAACAAACTCCATTACAGTGTATGTAGTAATTGTCTCTCTCTTTCTGTCTTTGTCTCTGTCTGTCTGTCTCTGTCTCTCTGTCACTGTCTCTTTCTTTGTTTCTGTCTCTGTCTCTGTTTCTGCCTCTGTTTCTGTCTTTGTCTCTTTTTCTGACTGCCTCTATTTCTGTTTCTCTCTCTCTTTCTCTCTCTGTCTCTGTCTCTGTCTCTCTCTCTCTCTGTCTGTCTCTGTCTGTTTGTCTGTCTGTCTGTCTCTCTCTCTTTCTACTCCCCAATCAAACAGGAAACTTGAAATGTCTGAGTTTCATCATGTTCCAAAATATTTTTAGCCTACCCAACAGAAACTCTGATAGCATTTGCAATCATGTTGTTTTCTTGAAAGAGGTGCCTCTTGGAGTGATTTTCTCCAAACTTCACAGAAGCACAACATGGAGCCTTGAAGACATTGCTCATTTTAAAATAATACTTGGTCTAATTATATTTCCAAAATAAGTAGTCTCAAATCCAGCTAGGATAATGTGGTCATGAAAAGGATGTCCAAATCCACCAATTTACATTGGTTTGGTTTGGCTTGACTTTCAAAGTTCTTGGAGCCGAGAGTGGATGGCACGTGAACACTGTAATTGGTGTAATATTCTCAGCATTTTGGGGTTGGCCATGTTGTATGCCATCCAAGGGAATGCTAATCAAACCTCAAGACTGGACCTATATAAATTTATAACAGTTGCAATTCACTGATATATTCCAGATCATTTTGTGAGTTGTAATGCTCTCCATTTTAATATGTGGTTTGTCATCTTCACCTGATTTAGATAATTTAAAGAGCATGATATCAAGAGAGCCCAAGACATTTTAGAACTAGAGATACTAATGTCAAAGACTGTTATCAGGCACAAGATAAGTGGTGCTGAGATTCTTGAATCCAAAAGGTTTGGGAATTGTGTCAACTTAGATACATAAACTGAATTGAATGTGTTTTTGCTTTACTCCATACTTTCTGGTTTCGATCTGAAACCACTCAGCAATATTTCTTAGTGTGATTGTACGCTACAACCACAAGAGCTGCACAATTCAGAATTAGCCACAATGTCTCCATCTCCCCCTTTTACTCAAAGAGAAAGTTGGATTATTAATTTAGGATAAGGTTACATTGTATCAGCAGTATAGTCATATTCAGTTGCTCCTATAGGGTCTATCCAACCTATGGCATGTTGCCAATCACTCTTGATTGCTGATCCTTTTTTTTTTTAAATTTCTCTTATATGAACTTTCTTCTGATATGCCTTTTAAAGCCAAAGAGGGTCTTCCTAAAATGTTACAGTATTTTCTGCTTTGCATTTTTGAAGATCCCTGATATAATGAAGTAGAAGGAAAACTCGAGGAAGAAGTAAAAAAACAGAGGAGATAAGGTTTTTTTGTTTGTTTTTGGTTTGTTTTTTGTTTTTTTTTTTTGTTTTTTGTTTTTTTTTTTTCTGGCAAGGCTATTGAGATCAAATAACTTCCCTAGGATCACAGCTAGTAAGTGTCAAGTGTCAATTTGGAATTCAGGACCTCTTGATTTCAGGACTGATACTCGATCCACTACATCATATAGCTACCCCAGAAGATGTTTCATATGTGACTAAATTGGTAAAATAAAATAAGTTAAAATAAAATACATGACTAGAAGTGATAATATCTGAGATAATTTTGATGGGAAATATAAATTCTCTAATTTCACAATGTAGAGTCCTTTCACATTTTTATACATTGGTCTTAAAAAAAAATGAAAGTCCTGCATCAGTTCTTTTTTTTTAATCTAAAACAGATCAGATTATGTTATTGTCTTCTTCAAAATTCTTTAGTGCCTCCCCATTTCCTCAGAGATCAAGTACAAACTCTTCATCCTGGCATCTACAGTGAAGCTCTCTGCAAACTGGCAACAATGTACTTTTGTAATGCTCTTTGTGAAACCTTTCTAGATTTTCCTCTCCAAGGCATTAGTGTTTTTTTTTTTTTAATTTCCTTAAATTAATCTATTTATCGCTATATGTTATACCATACCATGCAAGAGAACTTAAGTTTCTTAAGGACAGAAATGGTTTCATTTTTGTTATTACAGCTTCAGTGTTTAGTATGGTGTTTTGCATTTAGTTGGTACTTAATAAATGTTTTTTTGATTGGATTCATTTGGAACTCCCACAGGGCAAGGAACTAATATAGTCAATTGGCCAAATACTTGGACATATGGAGGTCATTCAGATGTCTGTTAATCATATGGTGCTTCTGTCCTACACACCCAAATCCCAGTCCAGTTGAATAGACTTACTCTGGGAACATTTATTCTAAAAACTGAACTAATTCCAAAGGAACATGGATTTCCCCAAAATGCGGTTCAAAAGTGATTTCTGTAGCTTCCCGTTCTCCCCACCACTGCAGTGCTGACATATACTAGAATATAATTTTAAAGAAAAATTTATTTGTAATTCACTCATCTCTACCCCAGATCAAACTCTGATTCTCAGTCTTCAAATCCATTATTCTTACTAATCAGTCAATGAGTGCAAAAGGCAAATGTATCCATCAATCAGCAAGCATTTTTTAAGCACCTATGTACCAGGTACCATGCTTTATGTTGGGAAAATCCATAAGTGAGATATAATGTCTGCCCTTACAAAGTTTGTATTCTACTAGAGATGGGACAAAGGAGAGGCAATATATGGACATATAGAATATTCACAAATAAATAAATACAGTATACTTACAAAAATATAAAACAATTATCAAGAAGGATCACTAGAAATTATGAAAAACAAGGAAAACTTTTCAAAGAAAATGATATTTGATCTAAAAGTTGAAAGGTGCTAGAGGTAAAAAGCTAAGGTGAGGAGGGAGTTTATCCCACACATGGGAAACAGCTTGGGCACAGAAACATAAGATAAAATATATGTGAAGAACAACAAGTGAGGTGGTTTGGTTGGAACATATAGTCTGTGTGTGGGAACAGTGTGTAACAGAACCAGAAAAAAAGGCTGGAGTAAGATTATAATTGCAAAATATGTTTGTATTTAGTAAAGAAAAACTAGGTTATGAATATAGATGTGATTGTGTGTCTATGTGTATACCTAGTATGTGTGCATGACTAAAAATGATATACTACTTCCTGCAAAAGAGATAAACAAATAGAAATAATTATCTTCCTACTTTTACTTCAAATCCAAAAGCCAAATATTATTTTGAATTCTATCAATACCATCCTCCTTTATTCTTTTTTCTTTGTTCTAATGCTTAAGAGGTGGCCTCTTACCTTTCTGTGTCCATGTTGCAGCATCCATATCTTCTCTGAGAATTTGCTCTCCTGACTCTATGATTCTTTCTCTCTGTGTCTAATTTCCAATCCCTCTTTATCTACTGACTCTTGTCCTAATCCATTCAACATATCTAGATCTCTTCAATCTTTAAAAACAAATAAAATAAAAAACAGTAAAAAATAGTTTAAAAAAAGAAAGAAAGAAAAAGAAAAACACTTCACTGTAATCCCTTAAATTCTTCATCTCTCTTTTTCACAACATAATAACCATTTATACTCATAGCTTTCATTTCCTCAATCTATCCACTCACTTTTACACTCATTGAAACATATTCTTAACCAATCATTCAACTGAAATAATCAGTTACCAACAATATCTTAATTGCCAAATCCAATGAGTTTTCCCTTCTCTCCTCATCATTACTTATCTTTCTGTAGCTTTTGGCATTACTGGCCATCCTATCCTGGAGGCCCATCTTTTTCCTTTTTAATTTTTCATGACTGCTTTTTTTCTGTTTCTATGCCTACATATCTTACTTATACTCAATTTTTGTTGTTATTGGATAATCAACCATGTCACTTATGTATAAATGTGTCACAAGGTTCTGTCCTAGGGTCTCTTCTTTCTTTACATTCTTTCTCCGATGTTTCATCAGCTTCCATGAGCTAAATTATTATCTCCATTTAAGTGGTCCCCAAATCTACCAATATAGTCATGTTTTTGCTGAGTATTAATTCCATATTACCAACAGCCTACTGAAAGTCTCTACTTGGATATCTCCCAGGTTTCTCATATTCAACAAAACAGAAGTCATTATTTCAATCCTTAAACTCATCTCTTCTTTCAGTTTCCATAGTGGCTCTCTGTCATGGCTATCATATTTTCAGTTCTCCTGAGTTTGCAACCTTAGCATTATACTCTACTCTTTACTTTCCCTCTCTTCCTTCTCTATTTCCAAATAGTCATGAAGACCTCTTTATTTCACTTCCTCATTGTTGCTTACATTCATCCCTTTTTGCCATTCACTTGACTACTATTCTAGTTTAGACCTTCATTTTTTCTTGCCTTAACTCTAGCAAAATCTCTAACAGAATTTTCCTAGCCCCAAGTTTTCTCCTCCCAAAACTATAATATATTTATAACAAATAGTAATTCTATTAAAAAAAAAAACCAAGTTTACTATGTTTACAAGTTTACCCTGCTCCAAAATTTTCAGTGGCTTCCTATTGCCTCTAGGATCAAATACAATGTCTTTTCTCTTCGACATTGAAAATCCTTCCCAATCTGTCTCCAAACTATATTTCCAAAGTGATTTCACATTACTTTTCCACTTTAACCCATACAACATTCCAGGAAAATTCCAGAATGTTCTTCCTCCATGACATATCTCTCACCTTAATGCCACCTATGCCTAGGATGCTCCTTCTCCTCATCTCTTCTTCTTAGAAGCTCCACCTCCCGTCAAGTTTCAGCTCATATTTTGTATTTGCTTTGTAAATCTGCATTTGTGGAGAAAGTAAGCTTTTTCAGGATAATGACCTTTTGATTTTTCTTTTTCTATTATCTATAGCTAAGAAAGTAACTTTTACATTATAGGCACATCAAAATTAGTATATTTTTCTTGATTTACATAAATATGTTGATTACCCTTTGCCATATGATTAAAAAATGCAAACTTGTCAAAATTCAAATATAGTTTCATTTAGAAATATGCTTCTAATTCATTTTACATAGTTTTGATCTAGTCTCATGCCCTTGTCACTAAGAAAGTATCTTGAACATGATAGATATTCAGTGATTGAATTGAAATTTAACTTATTTACTTGGTATCCCTTTCCCCATTCAAGTTTTAGCCCAACTACTATTACATAGAGGAGTTTTTCCTTGATTCCTCCACTTCCTCCAATAATTGGTGTTCTCCCTTGAACTATATTTACACATTTATATTTTATTTTTTTTTCTGTGTACATATTGAGTTTGGGATGGGGGGAGGGTACAGGGAGGAATAGCACCTTGTAAGGGAGGGCTACTGAGCCTTTTTCAGGGCTGCTAATCCATCTTTGGTATTCTTGTATTCAACTCTTATCTGTGGCTCCAAGAAGTTGTAGCATGCACATCTCAGCACACAGGCTAAAACAGATAAAAAGTAACTGACAGATCTCAAACTTGTTGGTGAATTAAGGATATATCTCCCCCAAATATGTAAAGACTCCTTCCCCTACCCAGTGGAATGGGTGGATGAAAACAATTTGTTCCAATGGCCACAAAGATGGCTGAAGAGTCTGAAAGAAAGAATGAGGCTGAAAATTTTGTGCAACTGTGTCTCACTTAAATTCAATTCATGCACAAGAGAAGCCATCATACATAATGTTGTTGGGTGTCTTTGGAAAGGAAGGATCAACAATAACAATATACCACTTCTTCTCTATAGAATACAAATTCTCTGAATACAGAGACTCTTCACTTTTGTCTTCATATCCCTAACAACCAACATACTTTCTTACACAGGACCTTATAAATTCTTGATTGCTAAAATTAAAAGTAGATAAACAATTAAAGCAATCTATATTCAAGCATATGTGCAATTCTTTCTACCCCATGTTTTCTGAATTATATGGTTTTTTGAACCATATAAGAAAACTCTTGTCATATTCTTTTAGAATCACAATATAAATTAATGAGTCAAGTGTTGGGGCAAATATGATGAAATGAAGAACAAATTTCAACTTTCATCTGCAATAATTACTAGCAAATTCTTAGAATCATGTTTGTACATCTATAGACAATTCATAATACCTATTTGTTTATGTTGGCAGCAACTTATTATATTATTTATTCCTATCTATCAGTAATAAATATTATGCTTCTATTTATCAAATTTGAGTAAATTATATATTCCTTTCATTTCCTAGCAGGAAGCCAACTTCATCAATATCTTCACAGAGTTATCATTCTCAGAAAGATACAGGGACTATCATACAATAATATATAAAAAAAACTGCATACTAGTACCATATACAAATTCTACCATATGACTTCACTAATTTGTTGTTACTCTCTTATTTCTCAGACATTCTTTGTGATAACATTTGGTGTTTTCATGGCAAGGGTACTGAAATGCTTTGCAAATTCCTTCTCCACTTCATTTTACAAATGAGGAAATTGAGGGAAATAAGGTCAAACGATTTCCCAGGATCACACATAGTTAGAGGTCCGATTTGAATTCAGGTCTTCCTGTTTCCAAGCCTGGTGCTCTTTTCAATGCACAGCCTAACTGACTTCAATAATAGCTGTATCTTAACATTACCCCAAGTGAATCTTTAGCTACAATATATACCAGAAGAGGGAATCCATGGTTTAAAAATTCTATAAGGTGTTTTAGCTACTTATGTCATAACCTGATACCAAAATAATTTGCAAGTAATAATATATAAATCAAGAAACATTACCCCAAGTGAATCTTTAGCTACAATATATACCAGAAGAGGGAATCCATGGTTTAAAAATTCTATGAGGTGTTTTAGCTACTTATGTCATAACCT
>JAJPUD010000714.1:202215-232544 GCA_023553655.1 Myrmecobius fasciatus
TGGTTTAAAAATTCTATGAGGTGTTTTAGCTACTTATGTCATAACCTGATACCAAAATAATTTGCAAGTAATAATACATAAATCAAGGAAATGTGCCAAATAATAAACTTGCAGGAATATGGAGATATTTATGCCATACTAGATAATATTTCATGGCAAAGAAAGGCTTTGTCAAGCCTGATTTCTGAATTGCTTGTAACTGAGAGAAACAAGCACCACTAAGAAATTATTCCTGTGAAATCTGAACTCTGTTATTTGTGTTACATATGCTTTAAGGAATATTAGTGTTTGAATATGGCTTTCCTCCCTGGTTCCTCAGTCTCTTTGATTGCTTAGTAATAGACCTAATAGCTTGGGGATTATAGGTATGAAAAATCTGATTTTTAAAGTGTACTGCCATGTGTAATTCAACTGTTCTTTAATTGTCCAGGATCAATTCTCAAGTCATCTAAAACTAACATCCACCTTCTTCATGAGTTTTTTTTTTTGGGGGGGGGGAGGGGAGGAAGTACACAGGCGTACTAAATGCTTTTAACACCCTAGATCATCACATTAAATATCTGGAATAGAATTTCCAATTTGTGTCTTCACATATCTAGACCATCATCTGCTCTTGCTATCTTTGTAATAGAACTAAACCCTTGGGTTATTTTAGCTTTCCACAAGAGGGCGTAACACGCATATGCCTGGCAACCCTGTTTTGATTGTAAATCCCTGACTGAATTCTAGGTTTCTTCTAGGAAAGAGTTGTGGTTAGCACGTTCACTCTAACTCCATACTGTCTACTACTATCCTAAGTATCTATTAAACATTCATATCAATTAATGATGAAATGCCAAAAACACTTCTGGAAAAAAAAATAAAATTAGGATTACCTTATTGGAGTTTTACACATATTTCTATTTTGCTATTATTGCAGTCAGAGCTAAAATCCCAGAATTTATTGCTCTTCCTCTGAAAGGGAGGAGATATTTGATAGAGATTCATTGTACGATTCCTCCTCACGTTCATTAAGATATATTTTTTCATTGTTGTTTTCCTGTCACTCACTTCTTATAGCAAGTACTTACATGAACCTATATGAAATATGCACCTCTGTTTCCAGGTCTGGATGTTGATGGAATATATCGAGTTAGTGGCAATCTGGCAACAATACAGAAGCTACGATTTATTGTCAATCAAGGTAAGTGATTCCTTCCCCTCAGTCATTTTTTTTAGTGCTCTTCCATCACTAAGTATATTTCAGACTCTGCTATATGCAGTAGATATAGGTTGATGAGTTGAAGGGAAAGAAAGAGAAAAGTTGAAGAAGTACAAAGAATTATTAACTAGAGAGGAAAAGAATAATGGGCTGGGGGTGGGGCAAGTTAGAAGAGATCTAAAAGAGTACAAATCAACTGGTGGTGACAAAAAAAAAGGATAATGAATAGAATAAAACAAACTGAAAGGAGGAGAAATATAAAGAGAAAAAAGGATCATATTTTTAAAGCAGAAAAATAAAAAATATTTTTTAAATTACATTTCTTTTCATTTTCATCAAATGTATGGGATTCTCTGTTGTGTAGTTCTATCTTTTTAAACTATGAAGTTTATCAGAAGTCATAGAGTTGATAACTTTCTATGATTGCCTATTGGTAGTAATAAGGAAGCATAAATGTACCTAAAACTCTCAAATATATTGCTTTCAGATCCAGAATATAACCCAACCATAAATTTAATTGAAATTCACAATAAACATAGGTCAGAAAATCTAGACCTCTTTTTTTTTTTTTCTTTCCACTCTCCCTCCCAAGGATGTTCAGCAAGATAGAACTAATGCCTTGATGGAGCAAAACAGAATAATGGTCTCTTAGATACTGAACATATTTGTTGATTATAGTATAGAAATACTTGAGGAAGAGAATTAATGGAATAAAATAACATTTTAGTTGGATAATTATTGTAAACATCATAGAGAGTCTTGCTACTGGACAGAGAAAACCAGGAAGGGTATATAAATGAGAGATCATTATCACTAGTCATATAATAGACAAGATCTATTCTTGAGTTGAGAAATGTTGGAATCTTAAAGAAATTGTAAAGCATCTAGATCTGGGACAACTGCTGTTTCACCTCTAAACATGTTATGCTTATGTCATTTGTTCTTGGCTTACCTTTTTGTGTTGTTGTTCCCAAAAGGAATTGCTTAGCCCCTGAATGTATTTACTGATAAGGAGTTTATCAGAATATTCTGGTGTATTCTATTAAAGCTAGTTATATAAGGAGCATCCAGTATTGTCTGACATGTCCTTTCAGTGGACAAAGGCTATGATGAGTCTAAATCTGAAATTCAAAGACAACTAATATCTTCAGTATTTGCCTGAGGTGAATGCATATGTGGGCAGAGATCCCTCCACCATACAGGAGCCCTTGTAGTTTGACGAGGGAGGAGTTTCAGGAGCTAGGGGTTGGAGATGGAAGTGCTGGAGAGAAGTGGGAGAAAAAACTGTGGCTTAGGAGACTCTATAGTTCCTCCATGGTATCTCCTTTTCTTAGACCTACTCTTTAAAATGTGCTTTTTAGCATTTTGCCGCCTTTAAAAGTTACTATCATTTCTAATATCAATATAAGCCCTTGAGTATTTATTAACTTTTATGAGCCTTTGTCTTTTTTTAAAGATTAAATTTAAGTTTTTCAATTAAAAATCTATGTTCTCTTCTCCTCTCTTCATGGACAGTGGGAAAGGGACCTTTATAACAAATATGCATAGTCTACCAAAATATCAAAATTCCCACATCGAACACCACACACACACACACACACACACACACACACACACACACACTCACTTCTGTGCCCTAAGTCTCATCTCTCTTTCAGGAGGTGAGCAGAAGTCTGCAGTTAGAGTTGGTCAAAAAATCAAAGTTCTTCAGGCTTTCAAAGCTGTTTGCCCCTACAATGATGCTATTGTGCATATGGTTCTCCTGATTCTGCTTACTTTGCTCTGTGCCAGTTCATTTAAATGTTCCTAGAATCCCCTGAAACCATCTCTTTCATCATTTCTTCTAGCATACTAGTATTCCTTTAAATTTATATCTTTTGTCTTTAACAAGTTGTTCTCCAATTTGGAGTAGACTAGTGAGAGAGAAATATTGCAGTTTAAAAGAGCTAGATCTTCATTTAGAAGAACTGCCTTTAAAACAGGACTGCTACTTAACTGTTTGTGTAGATTTACAAAAATAATTAACCTTTCAATCTAAATGACTTCTAAGATCCCCTAATAAGTTTAAATTCTATGACCATCACTAACTTTGTTCATATTGGCTCAATTTGAGTAAGAGAATTCTCAGAGGGGGAAAATGTATGAACTGGGCCCAGCCTTATTTTTGTTCCTTTTTCAATTAGCTAAAATCATTCCTGCAATATATTTTGTGCTGGAAGTATATCCTGATTGGAATTCTAGACAGCTGGGCAACACATTTTTCCTACAGAAAAGAAATCTGAAAACAGAAGCAACACTAGAAACAAACACTAGTTGCATTTCCTGCCTTTAAAAATATGCTTAACTGTATGAAAAGGCAAAAAAAAATCATCTGCAATGAAAATATGAAATCTGTCCATCTCATCTTTTGTAATCTAAACTTCACCATCCTCTAAGGCTTTGTAATTCCTCATGTTTTCATGAGATTTGACAACGTAAAGCTGGACAGAAAGCCTTAGTTGGTATCTGGTAGCACAGAATTGTCAGTAAACTATCTGGTTTATAGAACTGTCAGAACAGAACACACAGAATACAAATAATGCTACATTAAGGCTTTTGACACTCTCAACTATGTCCAAGTTTTTATAAAAATGACTTTGGATTAGACGGTCAAAGGAGAGCATACATAGCCAATTTTCAATTATCAGTGATCAGATAATCTTTTTAATGAATCACTTACAGGAGACCTGTAACCTCCTCCCTTATGTCACCCATCTGGGCCCTAGTCTACTGACAGCAGAACCAAACCAGGAGGGCAGTCAAGGCTGGGCTCAGAAAATGTTGCATTGTCTAAGCATATGGTTGTGTGTGTGTGCATGCATGCTTGTATGGGTGTGTGGGTGAGAATGTTGGGATTGAGAGGGTCCTAAAGATATGAAATAACAAACCATGTGAAAGTGCTTTGAAAAGCATAGCATACTATACCAATTAATAGTGTTAATTATTAATAGAATTATTCACAAATGAAATTTGGATGAATATATTTTATTTTAACATTAAAACTTATTTTCTACTCCAACCAATAATCAGGATAATTGGAATTTGGTTATATGTTGAGATGAATATGATTTTGACTCATAATTTTCTTTCATCTTCTTCACTGTTATAACCCCTCAGTAATTTTAAATATGCCCACAAGTCCACATTTAACTTTTCATTGTTCTCAAAAATCTAAAAGTATCATTTGGGGATTGGATATTTTGATTACTGCAGCCAAATCTATATTTCAATCAAATGGGATTTTTTATTATGTAAGCTAAATGTAGAGTGTACAAATATTAAAACTTCACCCTACTGACAACAAATATTTATTGAGTGCTTGCAAAATGAGAAAAATCTGCATTTAATATATGTCTTACATGTTCCACCTGCCCTTTTATCCTTAGTGGACTGGCTGCATTCCGCTTATTGGTGATAGTAAATAATATTGCCTTGGTAGCATGCAAATAACAACATTGAGATGTCTTATAGATTCAAGCTGCCCTGAGCATTACCACCATGCCAGAAACTTTTATCTTTGTTTAAGGCTTGATGCCACATTGATATCATAAATATATAGATAGAGATATAGAGATATATAGTATCCCCATCAAATAGCATAAGGTCTTACAATGAGCACCTAATAAATTGTTGTTGAATTGGATTGAATTCTTAAAAGAAATAGTTTTCTGAATTTGTAGCGTTATTCCTTCATCTCTTGATACAATAGTGAATAAAGCATGAGCCTTCTAGCTGAATTGGGTGAAAGTTAGTTTTATTCTGTTTGTGCCATCTTTTATCAAAGTGTTGATTTTCTCCAATAAAATGGGGTATGTGAACCTAGATCTCAGAGCATTGTAGATATTAGATGTTATATTAATGCTACAGAATACTATAATATCTTAACATCACATTCTCATACACATTCTTATAAAGCATAGGCTTTAGCATGTAAGATCCTGGATCACTGTTTAAAGACTTCTGAAGATGAGACTTTTAAGATAATACTATTTTTGTATTAATCTACCTCCTCATTCCACCCTCTTATTATTCAGGACTTTTCCTACAGGTAATATGCTACTCTTTAGAATCTTTTTTGAAAGTCAGATAAAGCCTTTACAATCCCATACTTTCTGCAAAGGACACTGTTTTAAGGTTCTAATAAAGAGTATAAATAATCATAAGATTAGAAGCAATGCAGCATAATGGAAAGAGGACTGAATTTGAAATCAGGTCATCTGGATTGAAATTCCAGATTGAAATCCATCAGATTTGTACAAGTTTACCTCAGGAAAATGAAGTAAATAATACTTGCCCTCCCTAACACAGCTAGCTCATATTAGAAAAGCTTGAAAACACAAAAGTATCACTAAAAAATGTTAGTATTGTTTAAACATGGCAGGTAAATAGAATAGGGAATAGAATGCAGGACCTGGAATCATGAAAGTTCATCTTCCTAAATTCAGATTTGGTCTTGGGCACTTACTAGCTATGTTTCTCTGGACAAGTCTTTTTGTCTCATTTTCCTCATCTGTAAAATGAACCAGAGAAGGAAGTGGCAAATCACTTGAGTATCTTTGTAAAGAAAAAAACAGATGGGGTCACAAAGAGTTAGAAATGACAAGACAACTAACTGTTTAGTTATGTTTGTTCATCCTTAAGGAAAAGAACAAAAATTTCTTTTTGACTTTCCAGAGAGAAAAGAGGTAGGCAGGGGTAGTGGCTGTTGATCTGATCTTTAACCCTTGGAAGACCATGGATTCAATCTCCACCTTTCACACACACACACACACACACACACACACACACACACACACACACACAGAGTGACCTGTATAAATCACATAATACTGTAGTAGGCAGCTAATACAATAAACGGGGGGAGGGGGAGATGATATTTACATTGGTAGAGGAAGTTTTCTCACCTGAGAGTTTGCTATATTGATGAAATCACAAATCTAATATCAATTCATATCCTTCCTATCATGTACAAGGGCCCAAGCTGTAAGTGGACAGACCCTGAAAAAATATGAGGAAAACTTTCCTAAGATTATAGAATTAGAAGCAGAAGGAACCTCAGAAATCAGCTGGTTTAAATCCTTAATTTTAATGATTAATAAATTGAGACCCAGAAAAGTTAAATGATTTACTCAAGGTCACACAGTTTTAAAAAATAAATCTGGAATCTGAATCCCAGCTTCTGACTCCAAAGTCAGAGTTCTTTCCACTATGCTATTTCCCTTTCAGAGTATGTTTAGTGGGTTACACTAAAACAGATTCCTCCACCTATCTGCATATTCTTAGAACAAGTGAGAAATAGATTTTATTAAAAATTTGGGCAATTTTCTTCATGTAATCACAAAGGAAAACTTTGTGATACACTTAAACACCAGGGGGAAAAGTATACATCTCCCATCATCTGTATACCCATGAAAAGAATCAATTGTGGGTGAATGTATATGTTTAAACAAAGGAAGAAATTCTCATTTTTTTCAATTTTTTTGTTGCATAGTTTAGATATCTTTGTTCACCTAATTCCCAGTGGAATAGAAGTTAAAAAAAAAAAAGATTATTAGTTTAAATAGATGGTATCACTTGTTTTGATCACACTGAGAATTTGCACTCACCCGTGCAAATCAACTATCAGAGGTCCTATTTTGTGTTATCAACTGTACCTAAACTGTATTTCTATAGATTGGACCTTAGAGCAAAGCAAAGCATTAACTTTAGTAGCTGTCTCTGTGCTGTTATTATCTGCAGCATCAGAAATTGAATAAAAGGGAAAACTGAAAAAGTATGTGAACAATTGGCAGTTTCATCATGAAATAAGCAATTGGATGAAGCAGGGAAAGATCTGGAGAGGGATTTTCAAACCTAGAATCCTGTTTTTGTAAAACAACCCCCATATCAAGTTCATTCATTTTTCTATTAAGTGAATTTATTTTGCCTCCTTATTATTTTTTAAAGCAAGGTATCTCCTTAAGCTGACTTCACTCTGGCCACCAACAGCAACAGCAACAAAACAAACCATGTTATTTGCTTTATCCTATTCCACAGGGTGCTTATTTATTTATTTATTTATTTTTGTAAGGCCAACCATTGATATTACACCTTTTTGGCTTCCTCATGACAAGATTATCTTTTAACAATGATTTATTTTTCCCATTAAAAGTTGAAAAGATCACTTAATCATAAAAGAGCCAGACTATATAACATCTTTCAGGGCTTTGGAAACTTTCCTAGCCCTCATTTTTCAGCTCCATTGAATCAGTGAGTTAGGAGTTGTAGGGTCTGTTGCTGACAGCACTTCACTTTGTTTTCAGGACTTTAAGAAAATGCCTTCTCACTACTGAAAGATGCTGCCTACAGAGGTCAAACCAGTAGTGGTTTTTTTTCTGTCTTTTGCATGTATGTTTTAGGGTTTGAGCTAGTATTGTCACTGCTTATGTTTAGTTCATTTAAGCCCCTTAAGATCAAGGTGCCTAGAAGTAGCATTGAAAGAGCCCTAGGTTTTGAGGTAAGAACTAAGTTCGGTTCTCACCTGGAATACATATTATCATCTGTGACCATGAGCACCCTCTGAGCTTTAATTTCTTTATATCTAAAATGGCATAATATTTGAAGTTTCTGCCTCATAGTACCATTGTGAGGCTCAAATGAGATATGTTTCGTGAAGTGATTTGAAAACATGGAAGTGCTATCTAAATGTCTAGTACTATTATTTCCTATTTAATGGTCAATCCACAAAGCACACATTTCTGACCTGATAGAAATTTCAACCAAAGAACAGAATGTATTAATCAATCAGCAAACATTTATTAATTGCATATCTTATGACAGACACTCCACTTAATATATAAATACAAATGAAGTCATCTCCACGTTAAAAAGCTAACGTTTTATTGTGGAGACAACATACATGCATACATATATATATATATATATGTATATAAATTTACACAAAACTTTTATATAGAAAACACAAAATTAGTACAAGGTAATTAGAATGAGAGGTGCTAGCAGTTGAAGGGAGGAAGAAAAACTTCATGAAGAGGACATTTGAGCTAAGTTTGAAAGAAAAAGAGGGATTCTAGAAGATTGAAGTAATGAGCAAGAAATAGTCAGAACATGGAGTTAAAGGATGTAGGTCTTTGTGCCATGTGTGAGGAACACAAATAAGATCAGTTTTGCTAGACTGGAAAGTGTGAGAAGGGAAGTAATGTACAATCATACCAGAAAAAGTCATGTCATTAAGGGCTTTAAAATACAAATGAACAAGATTATATTTTACCAAGAGACAGTTAGGAGCTACTGAAGTTTATTGAATAGAGGACCAACATGATCACAACCAACTTTAAGGAAGATTACTTCAATATCCATGTGGAAATAGATTGAAATGGAGAAAGACGAGGAAGAAAGGTCAAGCAAATTGAGGCAAGAAATAAAGAGCCTGGAAAGGAGTTATTGCTTATGGAAGTAGAAACAAATGGGATCAGATTCGAAAAATGTAGTGGCAATGACAAGGTTTGTCAACTGATTTCACATGTAGGAGTAAAATTAAAAAGTTGAGTTTATTGCCAAAGTAATGAACCTGGAAAAGTTGAGAAATGGTGAGATGCCTTTGACAGAAATAAGGAAATTTGGAAAAGGAACGATTTTTGAGATGAAGATATTGAGATCTTTTAGAATAAGTTGAGTTTGAGATATCTCCAGGATATCTAGCTTTAAAATGTCCAATAAGTAGCTAGTAATGTGGGACTGTGGTTCAGAGGGGACATTGGAGATGGATGTATATCTATATGCACATATATAAACACATGTGTATCAGAGATCATAGTGGAAGAAGAGAACTTATAGAAGCATATATAGTCAGAGGGTATGAAATGAATGGTGAACCAAGCAGGATACTGAGAAGTAGTAAGACAGATTGAAGATTTCTCTCTATATCTTCCAAGCTGGTTCATCTCTCATTTTGATTTTTTTTAAATAATGCAAATAGCATGTGATTCCCCAAAATGCATAGAGCTAAAGTGGAAAATATGGTAACACTGAACAGTGTTTTAGTCCTTCCCTGTTTTAATTAGTTATAGAATTCATGACAAACTGGCCTTCATTTTACTTCTTTTTTTCTGCATCCCTGAAACAGCAATTACTAGCACATTTTACTAAATGAGCTAAATGAACCTTTCCCCCTTTCTCTTTGGCCTCCAGAATGACCATAATCCCCTTTTCCAGAATACCTGGTGTTTGTGCAGCTGGTAAAGATATTGACCTTATGTTAAGGAATTACCTTAGCAATCCCTAGAGGGAGAACTTAAATTTCAACCAAGAAGCTGATGGGAATGTGCAGATTACCCAATTGCAAAAAGTACTATTTCAGAGTTTTTAATATGATCTTAAGGAAAAGAGAGCTTTCTCCAAAAATTGAAAATCATCATAATGTATTTGATATATGCAAAACCTATGATGTTTCTTAAGTTCAAGAAACTGATTTCTATTTGACATAATGACATTTTTCTTTAAGGATTTTAATTCTCCTGCCCAGGATTAATTTCTTCTCCATCCTGCATGCACATCAGAAGTTAAACATAAAGAACAAGGGAACAGATTAAATAGCAAAGTAATATAAGTTAACTAATCAGAAGATTGTAATAATAGATCTAGTTGTTAAATTAAGAAAGGGCTACCAATATGAATGAATACAATTTATTCTTCTGCATATGACAAAGTTCACAAGCTGGCATTAACTCTGTCTCTTGGCTAAGGACAATATTACAAAAAAAATCTGCACACAACTTCAAAATTAGAATTTGGAGCAGATTAGTAATATATCCAACACCACTGGCAGTATTTCTCAAAATTTCAAGAAGTTTCAAACTGATTTCCTGCCATCTAGGGGAGAGGTGGGGACTAGGGGGGAAAAATTTGTAACGGAAAGCTTTGTAAGGGTCAATGTTGAAGAATTACCTATACATATG
This sequence comes from Myrmecobius fasciatus, assembly GCA_023553655.1. Classification (NCBI taxonomy): domain Eukaryota; kingdom Metazoa; phylum Chordata; class Mammalia; order Dasyuromorphia; family Myrmecobiidae; genus Myrmecobius; species Myrmecobius fasciatus. Next base: position 212,413 of record JAJPUD010000714.1, read on the forward strand.
TTTTGCAAATAAAAAGCTTTAATCAAAAAAAAAGAATTTTCAAGCTGTTTAGACTCTTTGTAAGCAATTTTGAAAGGGAAAGGAATCTTACTAAAAATGTTATTATTAATGATCAGAAATTTGTCTACTTTCATGATGTTGACAATATTAGAAAAAAGTGTTTCCTGTGGAGAGCAGAGTTATTCATACAATAGAATCAAATACACTGGAGCAATATGATAATAATGTTTTAGGAGCTGAAATCTAAAAATGGAAGATACCTCTGAGGATTTATTGTTTGATTGTCTCATTTTTAAAATGATAAAACTAAGTTATAGAGAGATTGTCATTTGTAGAAAGCCATATGGGTAGCAAATATCAGAAAAAAGATTTGAACCTGGATTCTATGACTTTCAGAGCCAGTACTAGGCCCGTTCAGATTCTTCCTTTGATTGAAAGTACCTTCCTATGAATACTCTATAGTAATTAAATTCCCTTAAAAGACTCAGCATGTCATGTAAGAATAGCCTATTTAGATTTAAAGATGAATTATATAGCTCATACCTAAAAAGAGATTTTATAGTTATGATTTATTAAATTTAAAATTAGAGTCTAGTTGTAAATAATAATAACAGCATTTATAAATCATTTTAAAATTTTCAAAACATCTTAAAACTTTATCTCATTTGATCCTTAAAATGAGTTATAAATATTCCTTTGAGGTAGGGCTTATTACATTTTGCAGATGAGGAAGTTGAGACACAGAGTGGTTAATAGACTTTCTTACAAGACAGTATTCAAACTTATTCTTCCTGACTCTTAAGTCCTATGCTTTATCCATTACATCATTTTACTGCTTAAAAGAAACAAAAAAATAAGGGCAAGACATAAATTATATTTTGTACTGATTTATGACATGTCACATCCCAATATGATCCATGAAGATCTAACATCAGATCTTCCAAGACAGAATATCTTTTCTGTAACAGTTTTATATTTAGAAGGACATATATATATATGTATATATATATATATATATATATATATATATGTATATATATATATGTATATATAACTTCACTAACATTAAGCAGTAGGGTTATCAAATTCCAGGCATTTGGGGCCATATTCACAAGGTTTGGTCACCTAGTATAGCCAGAAGTTTCTTCTAACTCCCAAGGCCTAGATTTAGGGAGTGTTAGGAAGAGTCAATAAGCATTGGAAGAGAGTGTAATGGCAATTTAAGATCCCTGTTAATCTGTAAGGATGATATTTTGGTGATATATCTTTCTTCACAAAGGAAGTTATTGTTTCCAGTAATTATAAACGTGATGTTACTTATATTTATGTAATCAGCTTTCCCCTAAACCCCCAAAGAAGCTAGTTTTCCTTGTAAAAATTTCCTAAGCGTGTAATTTGGGAAGAAAAAAAAGGATTCTTGTCATCATTGTACTTCATAAACCCCTAAACGTCTTTTGGAAAAAAGAACTTCTCTATTTCTCTGAAGTCTGAAGATCACTGGACAAGGACAGTTTTAGACATTTTGACAACATAGTCCATGAAGGGAACAAAATATCTGATACTATTGAAACCCTTTACTAAATTATTGCCAGAAATCTGGGGTATAATGGAAAGAGGAATAATAGCAGGGACTGCCCTTTGAAATAGACTGATTTACTAGTGGCAATTCCCAGTCTACTGAAAACTCTAGCATTAGAACAGAAGGTGAAGACAATGATTTAAAAAAAAAATTAGTGGGAATTCAGAGAATATTTTGCAGACTTATATGAACACATGAATAATAAATAAAACAATATCAGAAAAAATAAACATTACTAAAACAATGTAAACAAAAAATATAGTGAAACCAAATACCATCTAATTAGAATGACCAAGTTTACCCCAAGGAAACAGTTGCAAAAGTCCACCTCTTTCCTGCTTTTTTGCAGAAATGGGACACTGACAGAATAGCGTATAACCTACAGTATTATTAGATAAGTACAGCCTTTGCTGAAATGTCATTTTTAATTTTCCTCCTTTTTTGTTTTTATATAATGTATAGTTTGCTGAGGAAGGGAAAGAAGTAAGATAGATATATTCAGAGATTAATGGGATAAATAGCAAAAAATCATCAAAAATAAATTTAAATTTAAAAAATCATTGAGGATATGGATAAACAGCAATGTGTAGAGAAAAATGTCAGAAGAAAAATCCAAATTGATTAGTATATTTTAATTAGAAAAGTACTTAAGATAGAACATGATCTTCATGCCAGATGAACATAAATGCCAAATTTCATAATTCTCTATTTATGCCCCTTGTAACTATTTTGTGGGTTTGATTATAGCCCATAGGAAAATCCAAGTGGGAAATTCTTTTGAAATTCAATAAAATATGAGATATTTTAATGGAAAAAAATGTTTGGAAAGAAAGTCATACCTTTACTTATGTTATTCCCTGCCCATCATCTTTTATTTTACCTCTTATCATCCGACTCCTATTCCTTTTCCAAGGGTTACCCACCCATTTTTCAGTCTTTCCTGGCCATTACCCAGTTCTCAATGATCTCTTATAATATATATGTATATATATAGATAGATAGATATAGATATAGATATAGATAGATAGATACACACATATATAATATATATATGATACATTAGAAAATTAACATGTATTATATTCCTAAATGGCTTTGTGGGGGGGGTGGCTTGTGATATGTGTATATAGGGTGTCTTCCCAATCAGATGCTTAATCCCCAGATGTGCAGGCCTGTCTTCCCCTATTGTACTCAATATCTCTTCCTTTTCAATATTAGCTTCTTCATCTTCCATCTCCATATCCTACTGTCCCTGAACCCAATGATCTACATATCTACTCCCCTTTTCTCCTAATCGATTCCCACTACATATAAAACAAATGATTTTATAATAACTGGTTGAATGGAATACAAAATTAGAATACTAGTGATAGCTAAGGATCATCTTTATTTTTTTCTAAAGAAACCACTTTATAATGTGTCATCAGAGAATTAAGGGGAAGCACCTTTGTAGCTTTCATCTTCACTTTTGACATTGGTTTCCGGGTGATCCTGGGCAAGCTGCCAGTGTTTTGGTGGTTTAATTCCTTCTGTAGCAGGTACATGACAATAATCTGTGTTATGGAGAGTATCAGAAGGAAACTAAATTTTAAAATAAGTTTACAAAATGCTGTAGAAGTGAAAGGTATTATCCAGATACTATTAGCAAAAATTTTAACACCTAGAATCTAATAAACCTAAAGTTTAATCATTTTTAAGTCATATCTAGCTCTTTGTGATCCCTTTTGAGGTTTTCTTGGCAAAGATACTGGCGTAGTCTGCCATTTCTTTCTCCAGCTCATTTTACAGATGACCAAACTGAGGCAAACAGTGTTAATTAAATAACATGTCCAGGGTCACACAGCTAGTAAGTGTCTTAAACTAGATTTGAACTCAGAAAGAAGAGACTTCCTGACCCCAGGCCCAGTATTTCTATCTATTGTACCACCTAGCTGCCCTATGTATACCCACTGGAACCTAAACAACAACAAAATATGCTTTTTTCCTCTCTTCCCCTCATCTCCAGTTCTGTCAAAGAAAAATATGATTTTCTTCTTTGTGTTACAGAAGGATAGCTCAACCACCATTACACCCGTCATTTGAACTTCTACTCTTTAGCTTCCTTGACCAGCACCTTCATCTCCCAAACTACTTGCTCAGCCTTTACTATTCTACATTGGATTCCCAATACATGAAAAGGCCGACTCACTTTTTACTGATAGCAGTAATGTGCTCAAGTGGTCATTAGCCCTTTGCTTGAAGATCTCTAGTGAAAGAAAACCTATTATTTTCTGAGGCAAGCTATCTGACTGCAAAATAACTCTAATTGATAGGAAATTTTCTATACATGAAATTGAAATGTACCTCAATGTAACCTGCCATCTCAATCCTAGTTCTGCAGATTCAGCAGAGCATATCTGATCCTTCTATCTGTTAAACCTTCACATATTTCAAGACAGTATATGCCCCTGCCTCATGTCTTCTCAAAGTATATGCATATCTATACATGTGTACACTGTGTATGCATGTGTATATACACATGTATATAGTATGTGTATGTGTGCAGTATGAATATATAAATGTGATCATATAGCAATACATATGTGTATATTCAAGCATATATGTATACAGAACCATGTAAATGGTGACAGAGGAGATAGAAGGCCATACAAAGAACCATTTTAAATCCCAAACTATAGTAAAAAGAACTAACCAGGGAAATTCACACATCCCAAACCAAAGACTAGGTACAGATTTACATGCAAACCAAGAAACTCCTAGATGATTTCCCTTCATTTCTTTGTTCATACCACCCTGGATATTTGCAGAGGAGAGAAAATTTGAACACTAGAGGTAAGAAAAGCCTATGCTAATTGTAAAATACAGCCTCATGCCTCAAGAATCTGTAACCCAGCATTAATGAACTATTTTTTAAATGCTCAGCTCAATCCTTACTGAAAAAGAAAAGATCTCTTTTAGCCAAATCCTCATATTCCTTATCTGCTAAAGGCAATATGTTTGCATCCCATGTGAGAGAGAATGGTTAAAATAAGGGCTTTAAAATGGGTTTAAAGTTTTGAAGACTTCTCTTGTTCATAGTAATTTTCCCTAGAAAAGAAATTTATAAATTCCTTTCCCTAATGGTCCCTCTGCAAGAAAACAAGAATATACTAGTGTAAGTTCCACTGTAGGAAAATCAAAAATATCATGTAAACTACAAATATGTTAGCCAATTGAGAATATTTATTAACTAAATAATTTAATAATAAAGAAAATGCCTACTTGATTAATTGTTACAGAGTAAAAATTACAATAAAACTGTCTTGATCAGTGCTTTGCAGAAGCACCATTACTGTCTGTGCAGTTGTTTAACAAGGATTTAATTGGAAAGATAAGTGAATGCACATTTAAAAGTATTGTTAATTTGCTTTATAATCACCCCATCCTTCACAGTATTGACAGCACTAGGCACAAACCCCTTTCTGTTTTACAAGTATTATTTTCCATATGTGCACAATAAATTCTGAAGCAGTAATTGGAAATTTTATGGATTCCAACATACCTAGTGTATTGAATTTAGAGGTTCAATATACCCTTTTAAGAGGTAACCTAGCTATAGTTGTTTAGAAGAAGTGAATGATCTCTTATCTGATATATTTTCAACAATTAGCATATATAACATACTTGTATTTTTGTCCTTTTTATTAAAAAAGTCATGCTTAATCCTAATCAAACCAGTATTGACAGAAGAAAAATTGTCCTAATGGGATTCTATTGTATATGGGTTTATATTTATATTTCATTACTTCAATGATGCTCCACAAAAGTACTGCTCTGATGCTTCTTTGGGGTATGGAGGTGACCCTGGGTTCTTATATGCTACATAGATGCTATGTTTTACAGAGCTAAAAAGATTTAAAAGTGTGAATCCAAGAGACAAATTATTTGTCTGCTTTCTGAAGGCTAATATATAATAAGTAGAGGGGACATGATCACCCAGATTTTTGTCACCAACATATAGGATGACTGATTTAGCCATCTCTGTTTTAACAAAAGACAAAAATACAAAATGATATCCATTTCTGTGAATTCACTTGCACCAGTACCAAAATAAAGAGTTCAACATTGAATGTCTTTGCCAAAAGAAGATGAAACCAATAGAGACAAGGAAAAAGAAGAATATGAATAGCATTATCTCACAAAATAGCAAAAAGTAATAAAAGATAACATGAGCATACAAAGAATTTGGAATGAAATACTACTGTACCAAGTTATCCCAAGAGTATTTGCAGATTCAAACAGGAGATTTAAACAGGAAGAAGACAACAAGCAACCTAAATTGAAACATATTCTGGCATTTTATAGTACACTATATTTGCTGGTCATTATATAGGAACCACTACTTCAGAATCTACCATCTCTGTATTCAATATGATATATGGAAAAGGTGAAATTGGGAAAAGTGGCTTAGACCTGATCAAAAAGATACAGAATAAAAATATACTGAAGTAGACAGTATTGCAAAGACATGCATAGATCAATCTTTAACATAGCCTTCTTCTTAGTATTATTATTGTGTCTTCAGACATATAGTAAAATCATATAGGTATCACATAGCAGAGCTATGAATTTAGGGCTCCTAATATCCAAATCCAATTTTTCCACTTATGTTACACTATAGTTATAGGTAAAAATTGATCTATCTACTCTGGAAAAAATAAAATGCATATTGCCTAGATGAAGAAAATCAGCCAATTTAATAGCCTTTCAAGCAATTGTGAAAATATGCAAGCCTACACATTGCATATATGTGTATGTATATGTATGAGTCTATAGTGCCTCTCCAAGCACTTCAAAGAGGCAAAAATTTGATGTGGGGATGAGTTAGATCTCATTTATGAAACTGCTTTCAGTACTCCAAAAAAGAAGCTACTGGCTCTTTTTGTAGTAGCAAACATTTTAAAATTTAGGTAATGCCCATCAGTTGAAGAATGGTTGAATAAATTGTAGTATATGATCTTGATAGAATACCATTGTGCTATTTTAAAAAATGATGTGGGGATAAGCTCAAAAAAATTTGGGAAGATTTATTTCAACTGATTCAAAATGAAGTGAGTACAACCAAGAGAACATTGAATACAGTAACAGTGATATTGTAATGATGATTAAATTTGAAAGACAGTTATTCTGAGCAATACAATGATCTGAAACAATGCCATAAGATTCCCAGTTATATCTCCATTATTCTGGGCACAGTGATAATTGGACAAATATCCAAAGGGTTTTAAAGTCATATCACTAAAGTTCAATTGAATAAATTGGTGATGTTTAGGCTAGAAAAGAGGAAAAGGTATATCTGTCTTCAAGTATTTGAAAAGCTATCATGTGAAGGAGAGATTTTGCCCATTCAACTTAACCCCAGAGGGTAGAACTAAGAAATTAATTAACATTAAAAAAGCAATTATATCAAACTTTGGGTAGATTCTCTATGGATAATTTAGAGAAAGACCTGGACACAAATTGTAGAGAATGAGAAGGCTTGGGAGACTTAATTTGGATTGTTCTTTGCATGTTTTGTATCTCCTTTGCACCATCTCTCACTAGTCTCTGTCTGTGGGTCTCCCTGTGTTTCTCTCCGTGCTCTATCCGCTGTACCACTTGGCTGCCTTCCTTGCAGGCAGGGACTGCCTTTTGCCTTGTTTTGCTTCCCCTGCACTTAGCACAGTGTAGGTGCTTAATTGACTCACTAACAAAGTGGGGAAAACCAGTGCTGTTTTCCAAAACTTTGTGCTCAGAATGCCTGAGGCTTCTGCTTTTTAGAAAGGTTTTAAGGACTACCCTTTCCATGACTGAAGCCTTCTAGTTAGTGGAGGTTAAAGCTGAATTGGAAACCAATTCATTAAGTTAATCAAATACAGTGGGAGTTTTCTAAAACAGCAATGTTTATTCGTTTTAAAAGGTATAGAGCTTAAACTTCCTTTTAAAAATGCAAAGTGAATATAGTACAGAAAGTGAATCTCTTATAAAAGCCCCAATTATTTCCACTGATCCCACTATATCTATTTTAAACTCCATGACAGTTCTAATCCCTTCCAAGAGACCAAAAAGCAAAGGCAAAATATCTTCATTCAGAGACAGACACAGCAACTACTTTTAATTGCTTCAACTGAAAAATTCTAGGCATTTTTGCATGTCTGTTTTATCAAACATGTACCTTATAAGGTACCTTTTAAAATGACCTTTTAAAAAAACATTTTACAAAACACAAAAAGGTGAAAAAAACTAAATATTTTCTTATTAAAAAATTCAGGAGTAATGACATCTGAACATATGAAACTTTCATTCTGTACATATATGAAGTGTTTTGAGATAGCAGTAAGAAAGATTCTTTTTTTTTCTACAACTTTGTTTTTTTTCCCTCAGGATAAAAGTAATTATTTCAAGTAATATTTCTAGAGAAACATTTTTGTTTAGAGTTCTTTTTTATTATGAACTTAATAACCATAATCATCCCAACATAAAAAGAACAAAAAAGAGTGTTGCCCAAGAAACTGAAGTTGTCACAATTTGTTTAAGAGTATCTTAAATTTAACAGAATAACAAAATTTCCCTGTAGGACAATTTTTTTAAATAAATTCTTAATTTTGCAATACTCTCAAAATATTTTCTTCATTCTTTCCACTTGATTGGAAGCTTCTGGAGGGCAGCAATTATTTATCATTACATCTCATCAGTACCTCTTCATCTATTGAGTACTCAATAAATGTCAACTGAATTGAATGCCAAGCCTCATTTCTCCTTGTTTCTTTTATGCTTATCGAGAAAAAGCCATATGTATTGAGCTGAGCATGTTGAATAGCTTGTTGATAAACATTAATTAAACTGGTAATTAAACATTAATTAAGCCACTAAGCATATGACAACATCTTATTTTCACCTTTATGCCCTGTCCTCTGATCTTATAGCTTGATATGCATCAAGATTTCTTTTCTGTTTTAAATCAATTTTGTAATTTTTTTGTCATGCTTTCCTTAACACCAAACCTAAAACAAAAATATGACATGCATTTTCAAAAATCATTCAAAGGGGCAAGGTTTCTGTTATATTGGGCCCTTTGAAGCCAGTACAATTTAGCAAATCTAGGAAAAGAAAAAATCATAAAATGCTCAGCTACCCCCTAAATTAACTAAAATATGAGAGAAAAGTAGAGTATAATGGGGAGGGGGGTGATAAATTGGAAAGGGAGCAGAGGCAGGCTATATGGGTCTATGTCTTTATGACTCTCTGACAAACATTGGATGGAGGAAAGATGTAAGAATCTTTCATGCCCCAGTAGGGGGAGCTTCCTTTTCCCTCCCCAGAGCACCAGCATGGTGCCTGTGTTTAAATAAGCCATCCAAAAATGCAGACTTTTCATTTTCATTTTGCAAGTGGGAAATTTTCACCATGTGATGGGCACATTACTCTTCTTAGCGACACATTTTTGTGCAAACTCATTTGGGAAAGAATAGGAAATTTAGAATACTGCCTTCATATTTCTTCTGGAAATGTTAGCCTGAATCCATTATTTCCAAACCTGATGAGGATTACGGCTCATTTGTATTTCACAGCAACCCATTTTGTATTCTTTTTTGTGAGTATGAAGTAAATAAGGGATGATACCTTTCTAATAGTGTCTATATTTTTTTGTTGTTGTTGTTGTTTTCCATATGAATAGTTTTATTCTGGGATTGAGGAGAAAGGGATATAGGGACAGAAGGCTTCAGCTTTCTTTTGAAAAAGCAGTATTTCCTCCTGCTAGAAGTATTATTCTGTTTTCTTTTTTTAATCATACAAGTAGGAGAAAACAGAAGAGATAGCAATTTAGGTCACTCTGGCCATCTACAATCAATCATGTTATTTTAGAGTAAATATTGTTCAACCACATCCAAAGTTTTGTCTCCTAATTCATCAGATTATTTTTTTTTATACTATGGTCCATAGAATTTTGAAGCTGTAAGAGATCTTAAAGATCATATAGTATGGCCCTCTCATTTTAAATATGAGAAACTGATGCCCACAGACCTGAAATAATTACCCAAGTTAGAAAACTACCTAATAGGTGAGATTCTGGTAGTTTGGAAGGATGCCACTGGGAGATGGGGAATGCGGGAGAAAAAGAGTTCTAGAGATAAGAGAGAGGAGTAACAGTGATGTAACAAAAACACAATTTAATATGGAGCTGGAAAATCTGCCTATGAATTATAATTCCAATGTTAGCTATAAGATCTTGGATAAATCACTAGCTCTCTGAGCTTCAGTTTGCTCATTTGTATAATTACTTTGGATGACTTACTTATCCATAGTACTCCACTGAATTGTTGCGATAATCAAATGATAGAATGAACATAAGTGCTTGAAAAATCACTACCAAAAAGTATTATTGTTATTATTATTATCATTAGTGATAATAAGCAGAAGTATAGATTAAGAGCCTAAACTAAGACCCAGAGAAGGTAAGTCATTTGCTAAAGGTCACTCAAGTAGTAAGTAACCAAAACAAAATTTCAACTCAGGTCTTGTGACTCCAAAGCCAACCTTCTTTTTACTGGGTCATGCTATCTTCCATTATTCATAATAGTAATAATAACAGAAGCACTTAAAGAGGTACATTAGGTTTTCAAAGCACTAGGAAACTGTATACTATATATTAAAAGTTTTATAATACTCACTATTGGGAAGACCTGATCCTATGCAATGTCCCCTCTAAATGTACAGAAAGGTAACAAAGAAAGAACTAAACTGGAAAGTAAGTGTTCTGGTTTGCTTAATGAGCAAATAAAACTCATCTCCTTCTGCTTCTATTATTAACTATGAATTTAGAAACAATCTAACCCTACAGGCCAAGGATGGAAAGGGCTGGATAGTTATATGAATGATGGTAACTGAAATAACATACCTTAACCACAGTCTACCTGATAAACTTTCATTTAAGTAGGCTCAAATTGATGAGGTTCATTTTCATCCAGAGCTTTCTTAGTCAGGCAGTAGGGAAGTTGAGAAACCACACCATCTGGACTGGATATCAACTCTCAATTTAATTCCAACTTTATTGACCTTGAATATGCTGCCAAGGACTATCTTTCATATCACCTAATTTTTCGTATACTTCATTTGCTGGATCTTGACCATTTATTAAATATCTAGTTTTTTCATGCTATGAGCACCCAGAATCCCAACTCAGAAACCCAAGCCACTAGTGAACCAAAAGAAGGAAAACATACCAGGAATGAGTTATTAAAAATCAAGACAATATTCTAATGTCCAGTTTATTAAATCAAGAGATATTGCCTGGAAGAGACTTCAGAGGTCATTGAGTCAATATTCTTGTTTCCAAGGTATTGAACTACAGCCAAAGTAGCTAATTTTATGCCTTAAAAGTTTTAGGAAAATGAATTCCACTGCTGCATTTTTTAAAACTTGTGGACATAACTTTGGTGGACAGTTCACATAAACCTTTCTATAAATGACTGGTAAGGGAAAGGAATAATTATTGATATTAATTTAGTTGGCTTGCTGAGGTTCAAACTTAGGACATTTCATTAATATTTAATAATTGTAATATTATAAAGGCAAAAGCCATCTGTTTTCACATTGCTTTTAAGGTCTATTAAGCTATCAGCTGAGAGGAAAAAATGACCATCTTTATCACTGGACAGGAGATAGGATTTAACCAATCCTGGGCCAAGATATATAATTCCTGACTTTTAAGCAGCATGCAAATTGACACAGGACAAAAGAAAACACTTAGAAAATCAGAATGAAGATGTAAAACTATGGCCACAAGTACCTGTTTAAGGAGTAATACCGCTTTACAGAGTAATTGACAGAGCAACATCGAAGTCTTTAGTGTCTCCAGCCAATCTGGGGGTGACATCTGACTCATTTGTCATATCCGGTTTGCATCTGAAGATGCCTCAGTGCAAGCAGAAAGAACTGCTTTTGTTTTTGTTTTACCAAGAACACATGACAAAGCATTCAAACATAATGCAAATAATTGCAAACTGATGTATACAGCAGTTTAAAATTGAATAAATAATTTAACTTTTACACATGAGCAACCCTTTATAAAAAAAAATCCTGCAAATCAGAACTCTTATGTTGGAATGTATTTTATTTTGTTAATAGATGAACTAATATGATAGGCATTTAATTGTAGAATATATTATTAGCTATTTTCTTTGGCATACCATTAGCTTTAAATAGTATTAATATTTAACATTTCATAATACACACAACAAAGTTCTTTTTTCCAGCTCAACTGAAAATGGGAGCTGGTAGTAAATCTCTTTAAAGTGGGTTTTAAAATGCTCAGTATGCAAAACCTGTTCCATTTATACTGTTTGATCAGAAATATTCAAAATGCCACAGAATAATAAGGCAAAATGTTAAGAGATGACAATGATGCCAAAAATGTATTATGATTTTGTATTTCAATACAATCTATTGCATAATTAGACATAATAATATAATTTGAATATTTAGGAAAATATTTAAAATGTGATAGGATGCACTTAAATGCATCCAGTTTCTGTTTTCTCAGGGATGGTTGAATTAGAGTATCAAATTGTGATTAATGCTTGCTAATGGTGGGAGGGGGATTCAACCACAGGTTGCTTGAAGAATATTTGTGGCTAAAGAAAGACCCATAAACATTAATACTGTGATGTGGTCATTTAACAAATCTAAAGTTGAGTTTGATTATGAAATACAAGTTCTCTTAAGAGAGAGTATTGTCTGTGGTTATAAGTCTTAATTAAAGGACAACATTTGTCAGCCCAGATCCTAGGGTTAAGTCTTCTCTTAGCAGAGCCAGTTTGAGTTTTCTGTATTACTTGACCGTAGTTTGAACCCCACCCTGAACCAGAAATCTTAGAAATGTGTTCATAATCAAAACAAGAATGAGCTCTGAGGGCATGGCAGTATCAGCACAAATCTATCTATACTCAATACTCACAACTCAAAGCAAATACCCAACTAATGATAAATGATGCTGATTTATCATTTATGTGCTAAGAGTAGTCCTAGTAAAATATTGAGTTTGTTTTTTAATGTAATTTTCTGGAGCTACATGAGGCAATATTAATGAAGTGGTAAACTTTTCATTTGTACTTCATCCCAAGTCAATAATGACCAATAATGAACAAATCCCATCACTATGAACCACGTCTCATGTATTTCAATTGGAAATAGGACATAAAACTTGTAACTTTATTGGAAATGACTTAATTATGAGGCCAAGGATCATATAGGTAGAAGGAATTGCTGTAATTCAGCAAATTTTAAGTATCTGCCATGTATCTAGGTATTCAAGACACTGCGCTAGATGCCATGACTATAATTATAATAATAACTAATATTTATATAATAATTTAAAGATTCTAAAGCAATCCATACATGTTATTTCATATTATCATCATAAGAACCCTGTGAAGTAGGTACCATTTGGCACATGGGAAAATAGGCTAGTGAGAAATTAAATAGCACAACAATTAAAAAGTGCTAGATGAGAAATTTGCATTATAGATTTTTTAAAAAAGGAGACGAAATGACACAGTGTTTTCCCTCAAGTAGATTATAATTTAGTGGGTTTTGGGAGGATTGGATGTGTTGTGGGCCCACAAATAGCTATAAAACATATCAAAATAAGAAAAATACATAGACAAAGTCAAGCCGACCAGCTCAAGAGTTGAGAAAGAAAGGTTCTCCTTTAGCCAAAGAGTTCAAGGAAGATACCTTGAAGAACTTTGAAAGAAAGGGAATAGACAAACAGAAATGTTGGAGAAAATTACTGTGCAAAATGAATGAAAACAGATTAAAGTTGTAGCATGATCAGTACTCCAGTTTAATTGAAATGTAGAGTTATGAAAAGAGGATATTTGGAAATAGATATTTGGAAAATATCATGGAATAGTGGATATGTATATATATGATATAGTTGAACTCAAAGACAGGAAGACCTGCATTCATAGCCTGCCTTATTTAGCTATGCAAACATAAGTAAGATATTTAACATCTCTGAATCTCAATGTCCTCATTTGCAAAATAGACATAATATCTTTAGTACTTAACTTATCAAATTATTGTGAGACTTAAATGTGATTTGTGTGAAGTACTAAGTAATCTTGAAAATGACACATAAATGCTTGGTATAATATACAAAATAAGGACATAAATATAGGTTGGAGACATGACATAGAGAGCCTTGAATGGAGGAATAAAAAAGAAAATTCTATCTTATTCTATAGTAATTGGGAGCCACTAAAGTTTTTTGAACAGAGGAAGGACATGATCAGACATGTAAATTACTTTGGCAATAATGTAAAGTATAGATTGGGGAAAGGAAAGAATACTGACAGTCACAGCTGTTAGAAGATAATTATAATAGTTCAAATGAAAGTTAATAATAGCATGAACTGCAAGAGTAATACTGAGAGTGAAAAATAGAGAATATAAATTAAAGCTATCAAAAAGACAAAAATCTACAGAAATGGAGAGTGATTAGATATGAGATATCTAGACAAATAATGGTACCATCAACAGAAATATAGAGGCTAAGATGAGGGAATAATAAATTCCATTTAGTACTTAGTTGCCTGGATGTGCCAGTAGAATCAGATGGATATGCCGAGGAGGCCATTAGAAATTTAAGATGAATTCACAGTCAAGGTTGGAGTGAAATTTGGAAGTCTCTATGTATCTCTATGTATAGGTGATGGAAACAGTCAGAAAGATCTGAGTTCAATTCTAGCCTCAGATCTTTACTAGCTGTGTAATGCTGGTCGAGTCACTTAACTTCTGCTTGGTTCAGTCTCTGAAGCTAGTCATAGCACCTAAGTTGTTGAAGAAAGTAAACAAGCATTTATTAAGTACTTACATTTTACTAAGTTCTTGAAAAACCTTACTCATTTGATTTTTATAAGACTCCTGAGAGATTACTCTTATTATCTCCATTTTATAATTGGGGATAAAATGAGATAATGTTTATAAAGAGCTTAGAAAACTTTAGCTGATGATGAGGGTAAAGATGATGATGATGATGATGATTATCAAGCCATAAGAGTAAATGAACCAAAAAATGAGAAAATATATAAAGAAAAAGAGACTTAGAAAAATTCTTTGTAAAATGCTTACATTTAAAAGACTAAACAAGAAAAATAGGACAAATGAATGAGACTGAGACAAAGATGATACAAAAATGAGAAGAAAACTAAGAAAAGATAATGTCATAGTTGTCAGAAAGGATGGACTAATCAACAATGTTGAATGCTACAAAAAGGTCAAAATTGCCCTAAAAAGGGCAATTGATTCTGTTAATCAAAAGATCATTAGTGGGGAGAACACGTATCATGGTGGAGGGAGTCTTGGCTTTAAAGTCTGAAAACCTTGGCTCCAATTCAAGCTTACAATATTGTCACCTTGAGCAAGATACTAATTTCAGTGAGCTTCAGGTTCTTATTTATAAAAGGAAAAGCTGGATTGGTTAAACTCAGATGTCTCTCCCAACTCTAAATCTGTGCTCCAGGAAAGGCCTTGCAGTGTTCTTGATTTGTTTTCAGCATGTGGAATCTGAGAATGTTTGGGGGCATAAGGTAGAAGGACAATACAGGAGATATTAGAGAAGAAAGAGATACTATGATTGATGGATCAGTGTCCTAGAGTAACAAGCAACAAGAAAGAAGGTCCAGGTGGAGGGCTTAGCATTTATAAGAAGATGGAGTTATTCATTGTCTAATACTAGAAAGAGAGACTTAATGAAGACCAAGAATTATTGAGGAGTCTAGGAATGAAAATGGTTATATGGTTTTTATCATCCTAGTGACATGATAGGAAGAGGAATAATTTTATACATGTTATTGTAATACATAATACCTAACCAACTTTGGCACATAGTAAGCACTCCATAAATCCTTGATTGATTTCACATTTCCATTAATAGCTATTGAAAAAGTCAATTAGCATGTCTTAAAATAATTATCCAATTATAGGAATCAATCAACAAGTCTGTACAAGTCTGTATTAAAGACTGATATCAGGTACTGTGTTAGTCATTAATGACATAAACACAAAAATGAATAGTCCCTATCCTCAAGAAGCTTATATTCTCCCAGAAGAGACAAAATATACATGTATATACAAACTGTATACAAATAAATCTAAGTTAATTTTTGTGGTAGTAGTAGAAGACATCCAGAAAATAGAAATTATCACAAGCTCATTTTTTTTTTCTTTTTGCTTTTTGCTGAGGCAATTGAGGTTAAGTGACTTGCCCAGGGTCACACGGCTAGAGAATGTTAAGTGTCTGAAACCAGATTTGAACTCAGGTCCTCCTGACTTCAGGGCTGGTACTCTATCCACTGCACCACCTAGCTGTGCCTAAAAGCTCATTTTTGAAGGAAACTAAAAAAAAAAAAAAAAAAAAAAAGATCATATAGACACAAATTTAGAATTGGAATGGACCTTCAAGGCCATCTAATCCAACTCCTTCATGTTACTTTCCCATGATCATACAGTGGAAGAAATGGAATTAAGAATAACAATAGAAATTAATAATATAAATAGGTCAGAAAGAGACCAAGGGATAGAACTCTGGGAGAAAAGTCAAGAAAAAATCAGCCTTTATGACTCTCATTTTGGCACTGAAAAAAAATATGTATTATCCTCCAAATTCATATCCTCAGAATCTAGTTGGAATGGGGGTTAGGCAGGGGTAATTTCATTCTATAATTTCTTCCCACAAAACAAAGTTTTCAATCATATTGTCCTCTTTAACTCAGAATACTAAGGGATGAGGTTTTTGTTTCTGTTTTTTTTGTTTGTTTTTTTTATTATTTTTTGTTTCTTTCTTGAAACACATTAGATTCTAAGTCCCCAAAAGAGGAAAAATCTTAGCCACCAAGTTCTGGGCAATGTGAGACAGCAGTCTCCTTTAAGCAATGAAGATTTAAGAGAAGCCCTTCTTTCCAAGATGGGGCTTTATGTTTCAAATTCCCCATACCTTTCATGTGTGCTTTTGACAGCTGGTGTTGTGCCAGGCATTGACCAGTGAGAGGCATGATTGTTCTAAATTGGAAGCATCAGGCCCAAGGGTGTGTTTTTATTGGGGGGGGTGAGAGGAGAGAGGCGGGAGAGAAATTTGAGGGTGGCAGGGCAGAAATCATCCACAGATGCTGTTCTGTGTCTGTTGGTGGATGTGATTTCAGAATTGTGGTAATTCCCGTTTCAGTGACAGTTAATCAAAATTGGAGGGTACCCTGTTTGAAATTACCCACTGTTTCCTTTCCAAATTCAATGCAGACTCCCCACCTATAATTATTAGCATTATTCATCTCTCTCTTTGGGGTGCTGATGAAGGGTCATAGAAAGCATCACCCCAACTGCCATATGAACAAAGATAGCAAAGGACCACATGAACCTCATCTCTCCTACACACAGAGATAACCATGTCTATGCATCCAGCAGAGGCTTGAGAGTAACTCAAAATGACAATTTGGAAAGCCTTCTCTCTCCTTTATTTAGAAATGTCTGCAGGTTTCAAACCCAGTCAAACTGGGAGGTGTGAAGACAAACCTTTCTATTATTTCTAGGCAATCCTTTGGAGAGGGTCAACTCCAGAACACAGCAGATTAAACTGCTGTCTCTGTCTTTCTAACAGTTGGCTTTTCCCCCCTCTTCTCCAAAATATAATCTTCTCAAGTAAAATAAAGGCAATCCAAAGTCAACCAGGGCAATGGAGAAAACTAGTGAAAACCTACCTCGGAGTGTTTCAAAGTAAGCACCAGGTAATAACTCCTTCCCTAAAAGCTGAACATCAAAAGCTGTTTTTCCTTCATTTTCTCCAGCATTGTAGATGAGATTCCAATTTTTCTTTCTGAGAAGGAAAAAGAAAAGAGAAAGACTTGAGGGTGTGGGGAGAACAGGGGCACAGGAGATGGGTAAGCATGCTGCCATAGCTACTGTAGCTAAAAAAATTCACACATCTAGTTTTACAGCAATGTTACCTGCCGTGCCTTTTTTTTCCTGAAAGCCCCAAAGAAACAGCTCAGGGACCACTGTGCTGTGGTAATAGATAGAACAGACTTTGGAAGATGGATTTCAAAAGAAACAGAGGCTGCTATGTGATATAAAAGTATGCCAAAGATTATTTAAGTGGCCAGTAATACAAACATTATGCTACTAACACTGAACAGTTTATCACATAAATATAATTGTCTTCTTTTAGAAGAATAATAAAAGCTGAATCCATATGTTACATATTATTTAAAATTGTTTTCTGCAAGATGTATTAGTCCCACTAAAGATGCAATTCTTCCACGAGGAAAACGGCCGCCATTTGATTTTATTACATTGTCATTTGTTTAATTTGTTTGTTCCCAGTCGTAGTTTCACAGATTTTTTTTGATGAACCTTTACAGAAAGTCAAATTATAAAAGATAGACATTGTCTTATTTCATTTAAAAGTGGGTCAGAAAGGTAAATGACACAATTATTAACTTAACTGAATCTTTTTAAAAGAACATCTCTGGATCCTGAGTAAAATTTTATATGATGCAATGGAAATGAGGATGAAGGTTCACAGGGACGAAACCCCTGCAGCATATATGTTGACATTGTTATATTAGATACTAGTGTTTCTGAAACTTTAACTTAGCTTATTCAAATAAGGACCAAATATAGAGAGTACATAAAAAAGAGGCTTTGAGGGGATGTCAGGCATGGGTTAGTTGAATTACATGTGCTTTCTGATTTAGAAAGGATTCTAATATAATGATCATAAGATGTTAAATATAGAGCTAGAAAGAACTCTACCAATCACTCAGTCCAATTCTGATTTTACAAGTGAGGACAGTTACAGGCCCAGAGTATTGAAGTGATTTGTCCAAGGTCACATGGGTCATAAGCAGCAGAGCTGAGATTTCAATCCAGGCCTGTGATTCTCTATCTAGCCTGTTTGAACTGATTTCTTATATCTAAGAGTGAATTAGTCACCGTTATGCATACTATTTTCTTTCATAGCCAAAAGTCTGGGTACTGAGTTATTGGTTAATATGGACTAAAGAATATTTGTTTCTCCAGAAGTATCTTAACATTTTATTCTCTAGTGCCTGTAGTAAGATTTCAAATGAGAAACTATCCCAAATGAATATGAAGTCCTATATCATCTTTTAAAATGGTTACTATCTGGCATTAACCTATCTACTAATAGATTTTTGTAAAAAAAAAAATTAAATTTCAATCATTATTTTTTTCTTCTATCAACTGACCTAGTTTAAGCAACACACACACACACACACACACACACACAGAGTATAATCCAATTATGAGAAATGGTCAAATTATGAAAATAAAGGTCTACAAAAACATCTGTATTATTTTTCTTTCAATCTCCTGTGTTTCTTTCAATTTCCTGTATGATTTTAACTACCCTTTTTCTGGTTTTGGGAAGCTTTTTTTTTAAATTTCGGGAGGGATTTTTACCATTTGAGGATGATTCTACACCATCACTTTGTGTCATCAATCTATACACTGGAGAAAGGCAAATTTTATTTTAAAAGCAAATGCAACACATAATTAGAAAAATTAACCTATTGGCAGTAAATTTATGAATATTATATATGATTATAAACCTTATATAATTAGAAATTATCCAGTTTGACATAATCTATGGCATTGTGCCTCTCCTTTATAGACAATTGATAGCTAATCATATTTAAATTCCAAGTTATCAAAATATAATAGTTTTTTCAGCTCTATTTTCTTTTAACTGAGAGTAGGAACAGCTGTTTTATAAGGTAGTAAGCTCTCAGTTACAGGAAGTATTCAAGCAGAGCCTGAGTGTTGTGAGATGCTATAAAGAAGATTCTTCTGTTAAATGTTGGAATATGTCCCACAAATGCCCTCAAATGTCCATTATAACTTTGAGGTCCTAATGATAATACATAGAACATTTTAAATAATCTGTTTTGTTTATTTTATTTGGTTAAAAAAACTCATTCCTTATGAAAAGGATGAGTTGGGTTGAATTGGGATACTATGAATTGTCAAGGTTCATAATTATTCAGCACATTGAATAATACCTTCATTTCATCTATCTAAAGGTATGTGTATAGATTTACCCTACCGTTTTTCTCATCTTTTGGTTATCAGATAATCTAGACATTTCTTTGTTATTTGCGGAATTGATCTATAAGACTTTCAAAGTAATGAAACATGACTCCTTTAAATGCCCTAAGACCAATGAAACCTTGAGACCTAAAGGCTCTGGTTTTTCATTCTTTATCCATAGTTATCCTCTATGTTCACTTAAACTCAACTACTATCTCTTGCACAAGAATTCTTATGATATTCTTCTTTCCAAACTTCTCTTTACTAAAGTTTCTCTCTCCCTCTCTCTCCCTCTCTCTCTCTGTCTCTCTCTGTCTCTCTCTGTCTCTCTCTGTCTCCCTCTCTCTCCCTCTCTCTCCCTCTCCCCCCCCCCCTCTCTCTCTCTCTCTCTCTCTCTCTCTCTCTCTCTCTCTCTCTCTCTCTCTCTGTA
>JAJPUD010000714.1:232644-264674 GCA_023553655.1 Myrmecobius fasciatus
GTACCTACTATGTGCCAGGCACTGTGGGGGATACAAATATGAAAAAGAGACAGTCTCTGCCCTACATGAGTTTGTATTCTAAAAGAGGAAACAATACATAAAATGAGTAGAGACTGGGCATGGGAGTTTCCATTCTAAGTAGTCACAGGGATTTATAAATAGAACCAAAAGGCAGTAGACAGTCATTCCTTTTCTAGTAGCAATGGTAGTATTGATTGATTAGTGTTTCCAGAGAAGTAGAAAGCTAGAAAGGGGTAGTGTATGTAGATAGCAATAATACAGATAGCAAGATACTTATGCTGAATTGGCCCTGGGATTTTGGTGAAATAGAGTAGTTGGTAATATATCCAGTAGACCTTGGTGTCCTGCTGAAACACATGATAGGATGGAAGTATCTTTTATTACTTCTTCTCAATTTTCTAAAATATTTACCATCAAAACTATTAAAGTCAACAAACAGCAATATTACTACTAAATCATATATATAATAGATATGCATAATTACATTTATGAAGTATTCACATCAAGCTCTATCATATATATGTATGTATGTATGTATATATATATATAATTTAGTAGTAATATTACTATTTGTTGAGTGATATGTGAGAGATAGGGGAGGGGAAGAGAGAGGAGAGAAGATAGGGAGAGAGAAAAAGAAAGAAGAAAATAAATAAAATTTGCAGCAGTGATGATAGATCAATCATCAGCCTTTCTCTATAGGTAAATATAACCTCAATCACTTATAGTTTACATATTAGATAGATCTCCTAGATAAATGTCATTTCTCAGCTAAACTATGGGTCTCTCCTCATATAATTCTAAGCAACTTCACACAGGTGGCAGCACTCTACATTATAATTTCTTTAAGTGGTGTACATATTGCAGAATTCCAGACATCCATGAATCTTTGGCTAAGAAAAAAATTCTTTTCTTGTTTGGTCCATGCTTGCTGATATAGAAGTGCATCATGCAGAGGTTCCCTGTCTTGGCCAGATACACAGTTCTCCCTGAATTCAGACAAAAAGTATCCGTTTTGATCTCACCTTGGTAATGGAATCAAGAACATTCCACCCTTCTCATCTCTAAGTCTTCATCTTTGACATCAGGTTGAGATATGGTGATAGCAGCTTAAGTAAGCAAGTCATCAACAAGCATTTATTAAGTGCTAGCTCCATTCTAGACATAGAAATACAAAGAAATTCAAGGAACTCACAATCTATTGTCCTTTTTTTCTTCAGAAATCTGAGCAGTGTGTCCCTTATCTGAGTGAATATGCCCCATCAACCTGATGATTTTGGATATTTACCAGTTTCTTTCCAATTCCCCAATACTCTTCTTAGGGTCAAACTCAGAAAATATTTACAAAGAATTTTGTAAACTTTAAAGTTCCATATAAATTATGGCTATTATTGTTGTTGCCATTGCTGCTATTCCTAGGATATGTGGCTATGTCTGTTTAAATCACCAAGGCTGGGGGAGGGGAGGTGGGCAGGGAACCATCATGGCAGAGAAAAGGCAGCAAGTCAACTGAGCTCTCTCCAAAACCTCTCTGAACACCTTCAAATAATTTCATAAAACAATTCTTGGATAAGAGGAATTAATAAAAGGGCAGAGTGAAATAATTTTCCAGCCACAAAGAATTTAGAAGGTCAGGAGGAAAGATTTGTGGCATCTGAATGAGAGTAAAGCACAGTCCAGTGAAGGCTGGCCTAGCACAGTCCTGGCCCCAGAAAACCAGGAGCACACTTTGGGAGTCACTGAATCAGCAGGAGCAGCAGCTGCTTCCAGAGCTCTCAGATCACAAGTGATAAGGAGGTCAAGCAACTGGTCAGAAGGAGATTATAGGGGTCTCTTTGGGAGGACTGAGACAAGACTTGATTTGCCAGATACAGGTTCAAGTCCTTGGTGGCAGTCCCAGGGAAAGGAGGCTCTAGCACAGCAGAGCTTGTGCCACAATAAACCAGGGATCCTCCTCATAGTTCCAGAACAGAAAAGAGTGTTTATGGTCACTCACAAATCAGAGCACAGGCCAGGAGATTAGGAAATACATCTTGTTAAATCATGCCATCTTGGAAGAACTTAAAACTTGCAGATACCTTGAAGTAACTCCGAAAACAACTACACAAAACCCTTGAAGCTTAAGACAGTGTACCCTCTACCCTGAAAGGAAAGACCTATTTGAACAATTGTTAAAAGTCAAGTAACAGGCTGGAAAACAGAAAAAAAAATGACCCTAGAAAATTATTATATTGACAAAGAAAATAAAAACACATGCTCAGAGGAAGATAAGAAAGCCAAAGCTCCTACATTCAAAGGCTCCAAGAAAAATTTGAATTGGTGTAAGGCCCTGGAAGACCTCAACAAGGATTTTGAAATTCAAGTAAGAGAGGTAGAGAAAAAATTGAGAAGAGAAATGAGAGTGGTGCAAAAAAATAATGAAAAATAAATCAGTAGCTTGGTAAAGGAACTAGAATTGATCAAATGGAAATATGCACAAGAATGATAAAAATAGAAGACAACATGAAATATCTCAATGGAAAAACAATTGATCTAGAAAACAGATCCAGGAGAGACAATTTTTAAAAATATTGGAATATTGAAAGCCATGATCAAAAAAGAGGAGCCTAAATTCTTTATCAAGGAAAACTGCCCTAATATTCTAGAACCAGAGGATAAAATAAAATTGAAAGTCTCCACCAATCACCTCCTAAAAAAGATCCCAAAATGAATAATCCTAGGAATATAATAGCCAAATTCCAGAACTCCCGGGTCAAAGAGAAAATATTACAAGAAATCAGAAATAAAATTCAAGTATACTGAAGGCATAGTCAATAAACACAAGATTTAGCAGCTTCTACATTACATAACAAGAAGACTTGAAATATGATGTTCCATATGGCAAAAGAGCTAGGATTACAACCAAGAATCGCCTACCCAGAAAAAATGAGTATAATCCTTTGGCGAAAAAATGGATATTCAATGAAGTAGAGAACTTTTAAGTATTCAAAATAAAAAAAAAAACCAGAGCTGAATAAAAAAAATTGATTTTCGAATAAGCATAAAAATGTAAACAGGAAAGGGAAATCATAAGTGATTTAATAAGGTTTACATTGCTACATGGGAAGATGATACTTGTAACTCATAAGAACTTTGTCATTAGGGCAGTTAGAAAGATTCTATCTAGATAAAGGGCACAAGTATAAATTAAATATAAAGGGATGATAATCTAAAAATAATAATAAAATTAAAAGGTGAGAGAAGAATATACTGGTAGAAAGAAGAAGGGGGAGGTAGAATGGGGTAAATTATCTCATATTATGGAGGCAAAAAAGGCATTTACACTGGAGGGGAAGAGCAGAACTAAAGGGAAGTGAGTGAACCTTACTCTCATCAGAATTAGCTTAAAGAGGGAATAATATACACACTCAATAGGATATAAAAATCTTTCTTATCCTACAGGAAATCAGAAAGGGAAAGGAATAAGTGAGATTGGTGATAAAAGAAAGGGAAAATTGGAGGAAGGGTACTCAGAAGTAAAACTTTTGAGAAGGGACTCAGGAAAGAAGAGAGAATAAAGTAAATGGGGGAATAGGATGGAGGGAAATACATTTAGCAAAAGTAATTGTGAAAAAAAATTTGAAGCAAATTTCTCTGATAAAGGCTTCATTTGTCATGCATATGATGAACTGAGTCACATTTATAAAAAAAAAAATAAGATCCATTCCTCAATTGATAAATGATCAAAGGGTATGAACACTTTTCAGGTGAAGTAATCAAAACTATCTAGAACCATATAAAAAATGCTCTAACTCATTATTGACTGAAGAAATGTAAATTAAAACAATTCTGAATTACTATCTCATATCCATTAGATTGACTAATAGGACAGGAAAATCTTATTAGAAAAGAAACAACAAATGATGGAGAAGATGTGGGGGAAATGAGCTATTAATGTGCTATTGGTGAAGTTGTGAACAGATTCAACCATTCTGTAAAGCAATTTGGAACTATGCCCAAAAGGCTATAAAATCATGCATGCCCTTTAACCTGGCAATCCCACTACTAAGTCTGTATCCCAAAGAGATTTTTTTTTTCTGAGAGAGTTGGGGTTAAGTGACTTGCCAGGGTCATACAGCTAGGAAGTGTTAAGTGTCTGAGACCAGATTTGAACTCAGATCCTCCTGACTTCAGGGCTGGTACTTGATTTTTAAAATTGATTTTTAAAAAAGAAAAAGGACCTATATATACAGAAATGTTTTTAGCAGCTCTTTTCTTGGAGCAAAGAATTGGAAATTGAGGGGATGCCCATTAATAACATTAGATTGGGTAGGTAATTAAATTGATTTATACTAGATATTCCCTTTTTATTAAGTATAATTTTCTTTCACAGAATAAACACAATAAATGCTTGTGGATTGATTCACTGACTGAAATTCTTTTCTTTAATTTTTCCTTTTCAGCTTCTTCCTCCTAAGAATAATTCTTTCTACTAAATATTGTCTCTCTTTTCCTCCAAATTTCTATTTACTTTCTCTGCATACTTTTTGCAATCTAACTCCAGCCTTTCTCGATATCTTATTAAACTAATATATAGACCTTTGGCTATCCTACATGTAGAAAAGATGACTATAAAATAATGTGATTTTTAAAGTAAATAGGCCATAATGTTCCAATTATAGGTTATAGTTTAGAGGTATATTGGAAAGATAAATATTCTAGAGTGAGAAGATCAGTTTTCAGGTTTTAGTTCTGACATTTATTAGGTATGTGACTATAGAAAAGATCTACAGGAGATAATTTTGTTCTTTCATAGCATGATTGTGGTATGGAAAATAGTTTGTCAACCCTAAAGAATTATACAAATATGAATTATTGTTATTCAATCACCAATGATACTCTCAGCTACTAATTTTTTCTGTCCACCAGAAGTTATAACTACTTGAAAGTTCCACATTCACTCTAGCAAATATGTGTTCCACTCATCACAAGAAGGAATTCTGGGAAAGAATCAAGTTCTTTGATCAAGGAACCTCTCTTATCTCTCTTATCTCTGGGTTACCCCATGTTTCATTAGTCTGAGGAGAGTAGTGATTGTGATTTTATCCAATCATAAACACTGAGTCTGCACCCTAGCAAGTACCTCCCCAATATAGCACTGAAACATGTGACTAACAGAATAATCAGCTGAACAAATTGAATACAATTTTATTCATAGGCAGAAAGTCATCAAAAGAAATACAACTGGAAAGATACTTAAACAACTACTGTATGGCTGGGTATCTATAGCTTCTTTTGGAACCAGATTACCCATATCCAAATCCAGAAATTCAAGGACATTGGCTGGTAGAGTTGAGATATTTTGAATAATTTCCACCCACTAGTAGCAAGTAATTTCATACATTCAATTTTTTAAAATGCTTCCAAAACCTAATTCATTTGTGGGGAACAAGAGAAGTTAACAGAGAAGTCAGGGGATGGGGAAGAAGAAGATTGGTATATAACTTTTTGACTCAGATATATGACAAGGAGAAATTCTGATTCTCAGTTCAACTGCTTCTTAGCATTATTTTCATCAACTAAATTTATAAAATTCTAGTTTATTCATTAATAATGAAGCAATGGGATGTAAACAAGGGCAGAAGAAATGCAAAGTGATATTTCTCTGGTTGCTTTTCCTGATTCATGGCATCATGACTTTACATTCCCTTTTCTCTCCTCCTCTTTAAAAGTTCAGCACTGGGCAGTTTCATTTCTGTTAGAGCTATTTTGAGTATTTTCACCTCATCATTTTGTAGGGAAGTCTCATTGCTCTTCAAGTTGGGTCATAAATAGTTGCTTGGTTGTTGCCCTTCATTCTTAAAAAGAACACTAAAATGACATAATTATGTTGGAATACATGTATGTATATGTATACACATGCACACACATAATTATTGGCATTTAATCAGTTTTCCTTTTCTAAGATACAAGTTTCTTGAAGGTAAGGGCTTCTTCTTGTAATTTTTAATAACTCCCTGTAGCAAGTAGTCTAATATTTTGCCTAAAATAAGTGCCTCATGATAATGACATTAACAGATTATACTTAAAAGGGTTTCATTGAAACAAAAGGCTTTGGCACACATTATAGTTTTGTAAGTTTCACAACAACCCTAGGAGATTAATAATACAACTATGATTTCTCCCATTATAGAAATGAGAACATGGAGTCCCAGGTAGGTAAAGTCACTTACCTAATTCCTTCTAGCTAATGGATTCAAAGTTAGACCTGAATCCAGGTCTTCTGATTCTGAACTAGTGATCTTTCCTCTTTACTATATTACCTCCTGTGGCAGCAAGGAATGGGGAAAGAAGCACTGAGTCTGGGGCCAATCCCAACTCTGATGATCATTGTATGATATTGGTCAAGTTCCTTAACCTTTCTGACTCTTAGTTTTTTATCTTTAAAATAAATTGGCTGAATGTCCTTTGAGAAGCCTTCCCAAATCTAGATCTGGTATTCTATGTAAATGTTTACCCTACTCTGTCGCATAGTTCTGTTAATGTGTGCGTATGCCTTTTTACAAGTTTATCAATATTATTATATCATTGTTGGCTTCAAGCAGCTTTTGGAAAATAATTGAGTTTTTCATGCCTTGTCTAACACTTAGTAGAGGGGAGTAGAGCATCTTTTTTTTTTTTTTTTTTATGTTGTACCCAGGCACTGGTTCATGTAAATGAAGATTCCATTCCAAGATGAATGCCTGAGGGCACTAGACTCTGGACAGAGCCTGAGAATGATTCAAATGAATCTGTTATGTTCACCAGTATATTTTTTGGCACTACATATCTTGCTTACTAGTTATTTACATATACCTTTAAACTTCTTAAGATAATAATCTTCCACTCCTTACCTCATTCTTTTTCTATGATTCATTTCTCCAGTCTCTTTGACCTTCCATCTCACAAAAGTACCTCATATACTCATACCATTTCATGCCCAGCCCTCAATCATACCATCACTATATGTCACTTTTATGAACAAAGCAATGAGTTATTTACCCTGTGGTATCATAATCAAATATCTGAAAATGGGAGTTTGACAAGGATTAGTGCTTCAGTAATCTTTTTTTTTTTCCAATTTTACTTGCCCAGTTTAAAAGGGCCAATTCCTCTAGTTCTCAATTCATTTTAGTATATTGCAGTGAGTGTGTTTCTGGTTATTTGTATTAGATATTCAAGGCCCATATTTATTATAATATCCCAAGCTCATTTTAGCTAATGTATAACTTCAATTGTGACAGTCTTTAAATTTAGGCAGCTGGACTTGTTGGACTTTTAAATTTCTATAACAGGCTATCAAAAAATTAGTTATTAAGGATCTCTTTCTTAAAATTTAAACCCTGATAAATCTAAGAAACAAAGAAATTGCAAAACTTCACTGAAATAAGACTTCCTACAAGTAATTATTTAGCTTTTGCTTAACTTCAAAGCTTAGTAAGTGGTAGCATTATCACTTGGATACATCTTTAGTCAAATTATGTCTTTTTGCCCATTCTGTATCTGGTTTTATTTAACTGGAGAAAGGGAATAGAGTTTTTTTTTTTTTTTTAGGATTTTAGCTATTCTTAGTTGACTATTTGGCTTTAGTTGTGTCATTCTGTAAGGAATCTTGACAAGTTAAATTTATCCACACAGAGACCTGTTGTTAGAGACCTGTGAGACTACTATAATTTCCTTCCCATTAGTTCAATGAATTCCATGCACAAGAAAGGGAAAATGGGTAGTAGAGGCTGAGTTCCTAAGTTTTTCATTGTGCAGGTATATTGAGCAGCAAGATATAGTCCAGGTTTCATTACATTACTCCTCTGCTGCACATTAGTCTTAATCCTTCTTTGAGCAAATACAGGCCAGAGCAACTATGCTAAAAATTAGATTCTTAACCCTTTGAGTACAATAGAACTATAACTGTGAGCTTTTCATTTCACACATACACCCAAACACAAATTTGTGAAATGGTTAATATATGTGTATATAATTTTATGTATATATAGGTGTCATTTCTGTAATGGCCAATGTAGACCAGAAGAATTGAGCTGTAGCCAGCATATACTTAAGCATCATTTTAGCCATCTGGAGTCTTTTGGGCTAGGAACCATTTCAGTGGGGACTGCCTTTTGGTCACAAAGGTGATTTTGGTTTCCCTCCCTATTTATATTTCAATTATATCCAGATTCCATTGTTCAAAGTTTCAGAAAATGACAGAGTTGTAAATGTTTTTGCTTTCTCTTTAGGCTTCAGAGAATAATGTGTCTTAAAAAAGAATAAAATGTGTGTGTGTGTGTGTGTGTGTGTGTGTGGTGAGTGTGTGAACTAAGCACATGATGAGGGATGCCATGTCTTGCCTTAGGATTGATATAGCAATAACTGAGGGAAACACCACAGAATTTCAAGCTTCTTTTAAAGGATAGGCCATGAGCTATCTTCCATATCAAATTCTTTTCTGATTCTCCCAATTATCAGTCCTCTCTTTCCTTTTTGGAACTTTTTTGCATTATATTGCATAAATATTGTATTTACTCATTTGTTTCATTTTGTAGTACCCCACTAGAATGTAAACTCCATAAGGGCAGAGATTATTGTGTTTTTGTTTTAGCAGTCCCAGTAACTAGATCTGCCTTATTGACAGTGATGATTAATAAATATTTATTAAATTAATTGAATTTGTTGAGCTGATTCAAAGCTGAAGATACAGAAAATTTTCTAGGACATTCGTACCTGCTTATTGCTTTCTGGAAGAGCTTAAATTCATACCTCTGACTTCTTGATTTAAGCACTGTGTTGACTAATGCAAAAATTTGGGTCTTTTGACTAGTTACTGATCAGTGGAAGAAATAGTAAAAAAAAACAAAACCAATGTGTACTAATTTAAGCAGTAGTTGCTGAATTATATTGATTCCCTTCAATAAATATTTCTACAAACTTTTCTTAATTGCCTACTACGTGCCAAGCATTGTATTGTATTACTAGACATTTGTCTAGTAATTGTACTAGGCATTTCTTCATAAATTGTACTAGACATTTAGAGTTGAACAACAAGAATCAAAATAGTCTTTGACCTCGAAGACTTTATAGCTAACTGAAAAATGCCCAGGGAGATGTCTATCAGTAAGTAAATGCAAGGCAACTTCAAGCAAGAAGTAACAACATAGGGATCAAGAAAGAGCTGAATTCTACTTTAAGGAAGTTGGAGAGTCTATGAAACAGACTTCAGGGAGGAGTACCTTCCAGGCAAAGAAGATCCCTGGATGCAAAGTTACAGAGGTAGAAAATGGAATGTTATGTAAGGCAAATAATTAGCCAGCAAATTAGAATATGATAGTAAGTAAAGGAAGGAATCTAATATGAAATAAAATGGAGAAAGTAGCTGGAGCCAGATTATAGAGAACATTAAATGTCAATAAATCAGTAAAAATGTATTAAGTAACTACTATACTCCAGGTATTGCACTAAGCATTGGAAGAAAGAAAGGCCAAAGACAGTCCCTATATCAAGGAGCTCTCACTCTAATATGGGAGATAACATATAAGCAACTAAGTACAAAAAAGATAAATACAGGAGAGACTTAAAGTAATTAATATTAGAAAGGCACAGGATTTCCTGTAGAAGCTGACATTGTAGCTAGGACTTCAAGGAAGACAAGTTAAGATGAGGGAGAGCATTTACTGTCAAAAAGGAAAGTATTAGCATAAAAAAATAGGGAGCCATTGAATATTCTTTTGAGCCTTGTATTAATCAGAGAGCCAACCAGTTCTTCATCATTAACAAATATATGCAGATTATCATTTAGACACAACTTTGAACTGGATATTTTAGGTTCCTTTTGTATTTGGCTAAAAGTTTCTGCAAAGTAATACACTTCAGAGGAAGCAGCAAGTCTGTATTACGTTTCATGAAAAGGAAGCAAGTATATTTTTTAAAGAATACACTTAGAGTAGATTTATATTCACATGCAAGAATGTAAACTTCACTCTATTTGATGTTAAAACTAAAGATTTTAAAATTATTATTATTTAATTTACTTTATTGTTATGTTGGCATAATTCGATACCAGTGATTATTTTGTGATCATAAGGTCAGCTAATTTTCACCACATGTGCTAGTCCTTCCATAATTCCCTGTTAATTAGGTTTTCTAGCTGACTGAGTCATGCTGAACTTACTTCCTTGATTTCCTCTACTCAAGCAGATCTCAAGTCTTCTAGATCTCAAATAGACTTAATAAGTATCTGGAGGAAGTGATGGAAAAAAATTTTTTTTGATGATTGATTTTCTCAAGATGTCTTTCAAAATTATCTAGACTATTTCTTAAATGATAGCTTCACATTAAGCCAATATTCTACTTGGAATCTGTGAACCCAAGAATATGTGAATTTTTGTAAAAAATTATATTTCAATGAAATTGGATTCTTTATTCTTTTGAATGCATATATTCTATGCATTCAAAAACATTATGCAGAGAAGGCATTTGTAAGTTTCATCAGATAGTCAAATTAGTCTCTGACCAAAAAAAAAAAATTTTAAAGGTAATGAATGCTGTCTTTGGTTCTTTTTTTGTATCCCCAGTGCTTAGCACAGTGTCTGGTAGAAAGTAGGTGTTTAGTAAATGCTGAGTGATTGATTGATTGAATGGTGTCCCTATTATAAACCTTTTAAAAATGGTAGGACCTTCCAAAACTTATAATTCATTGGTATAGCCTTCAAGATATCAATTCACACCCGAATAGAGCATCAGAAGAGGTTCTTTGTCATGGTCAACATTAAACTGGATCATTGAACAATGAGAAAGTTTCACTGAAATGCCCCTAGTCTTTCATTAGACTTTTATGAAGATTCCATTGGATTAGAGGAAGAGGACCCTTTGAACTTTGAGTGGGCATAATTAATCAACAAGTATTTAATGAACATGTATAGTATTCAGAATTCTTATTATACTAGTAGGGAAGGCAGAAAGAAATACCTTTAAAAATTAAAAATCAAGTTGGGTAAATGGACATATATACATGGAAAAATATGATTACCATAGTAAAACAATGAGAGGCAGGATGTTTTGATGAAATGAACACTGAATCTATGTTCTAAGTGATAAGACTGATACCAAATGGTTTCGACAAGTTGTGCCTCCTCTATAAATCTAAGTCTCTTCATCTATAAAAGGGCAGGTTATGTGATTTTCATAGTTCCTTCCACCTAGGACCTTCTGTGATACAATATTTAAATATATGCCCAAAAAATGCAGTCCAGATATAACATATAAGTACTATGCAGATAAATGGGGGGAAAATCATAGGATCATAGATTTTGAGTTTGATGGACATGTTTAAATCTCATAAAAGATTAGGCCTTCTTCCAAAATCTAGAATTATCATCTTTAGTTGTACAAAAGTTCTAGTAACATAATTAGTGGCCACCTGGTAAAAAACAAATCCTAAAGAGACAAATGGATGTTTCTATAAAACAGCCTTGTTTTAGTTACTGCTGGACATATTCTTTATCATTAAATAAAATATGCATGTCTATGCTATCCAATCTTTAAAAGAAATCTAATGTCATTTCATTTAAAATACTGTTTTAGAAGAAGAATAAAATGTGTGGTTACAAGGCAAATTTAAATATGTATGCATGTGTAGCATGTGTATGTGTATGCATATGGTATACATACATGTATATATATTATTCCCATCATTAAAAGAAAAAAAATAGCAGAGCTTTAAGGTTTCCATTATCCATTATCCATTATGTCAGGTAGCAAATATCTTCTCAATGTAACTCCAGACATTAAATCTGTCGAGAGGAATGCTGTAAAATAAATGTCTGGGATACCTTCATAAACAAAAATCTTATTTCCATAATTCATACAGCTGGCTGGCATTTATTGGCACGTCAGGTGCAATGGGGACATTTCAGGAACATTAACATGTACAGCGTCATTTGTCAACAAAGCAACAATGTAAGCAAATCGTTCAGAACTCATACAGATTTACAGCTTTCTCTGCCAGCTGCTAATTACGGTGTGCTCTGCCTATTTGGTATGGTCTTTTTTATTGGAAAATGACAAAGGGGTTATAGTATCTCAGTTTGGAATATAGATGTGGCTTTTAGTAATAATATGA
This sequence comes from Myrmecobius fasciatus, assembly GCA_023553655.1. NCBI lineage: Eukaryota > Metazoa > Chordata > Mammalia > Dasyuromorphia > Myrmecobiidae > Myrmecobius > Myrmecobius fasciatus. The sequence goes on from JAJPUD010000714.1 coordinate 244,796, forward strand.
GTGGTAATATGACCATATAGCTAGGAGTTGTGATCCAGTTTCACTGGTCTTATAATTGATCGGCTTTGATTGATGAAGGGCAAAGAAAAATTCACAGCATATTTAGTTACTGATGTAAGTAACCTCTGCAAACAAAGGAATAATAATAATAATAATAATAATAATAATAATAATAATAAAAGAAAAGAAAAAACCTTAGAAAAGCTGTCTTCATTTTTCCCCCTATGGAACATGACAGATAATACTTAACTTCTCAAAACAAATCTGATGTGTTGATTGCTGATGGAGCAAATGTTTCAAGAGGTTGCATGTTTCAGAATTTTTAGTTTTATTTTGAACAATCAGTATGCCTTCCTCCATGAATATGTTTAAATATTATTAAGGTTATGACATGAAGTGACAAATGTCAACAATGTCAAACTTAACCTCGATAATAGTTCCCCCTGCTTAAGTTGTTCATTTTTCAAAAAGGACACAACCATGCCAGCAAATGATGCCGTGTCAACTTTGTCTTGAAATTTCCTGGATTGTGTCAGGTTATATTATTATCAAAGGGCAAAATGTGGAATATCCCTGGCTTGCTATGAATAATGTCAGTTCATACATTTACCTTCTAGTCTACCAACATGTAAAGAATTTAATTGGATAAATGCCTAACCAGACTGTCTTAAAGTTTGTCCAAATCTTATTAAAAGTCATTAAGTCCCAGAATGGATATGTTAGACATTTACCAAATCAATTCCTGTCAAAGCAGCTGATTTGACCAGAAATCAAGGTATTTTTTTTTTAATTTTTATTTTATTTGCATAACATATGTGTGGGTAATTCTTCAACAATAACCCTTACATAGCTTTCCATTACAAATTTTTCCCCCCAACTCCCCACCCCTCCCCTAGATGGCAGGATATCCACTACATGTTAATTGTGTTAAAATATAATCAAGGTATTTTTTGAGACATTCTGTCACCTCCACTGCAGATTTCCAAATCAGAAATCTGTAAGCAGAAATTGCCATGAAATACTAAAGAAAAGGAAAAGGGAATAGCATTCATAGAACCTCAAACCCCACATTCCCTGAGTTTGTCTGTTTCTCTCTAATCAGCCATAAACCAGGTATGATAGAGTGATTATCATTCTGTTTTCTCCCCTGCCAATATATACATGGCATCCTCCAGTTTTTCTGGGCTCATTTATTTCAGAATATATGGTTTCACATTTTTTGTTGTGTTTTATTAAAGTTTTCTTTTTTTTTGTTGTTTTTTATATCATAGTCATTCTTGAATACATGATTCTCCCAGTGACAACCCTGCCCCAAACTGACCTTTATGCCCTTTATTATAACAAGGAAAAATAGCTAAGAGAAATAACAGAAAATGGGATCATATCTGACAATGGATACAACATTTTACTCTCATAATACCCTGACTCTGCATTGAGGGGAAAAAAAAATGCTTCAATTTCTGTTATCTGAAATCAAGATGGGCCATTATAAGTGTTCAGAATTTTTACTGAAAACCATTTTCTCTTTCATAATTCCTTTCTTCCCCTACTTTCCCATTCATTTTCTTTTTCTAATATTGATTCTTTAAGATATCCATTTCTAATTTTGCTCACTTGAATTTGTAATGTTTTATTGATATTATCTACTTCTTAGGGTTTTTATTTTTAATTAGTTTCACTGACATATTATTGTGTATAATGATTCCTGATAATTTTCTTTATTTCCTGTTTCTTGGGAATTCATTTTATTCATGTTTTAGATTTTTAAAAATCTTTCTCTTTTGTTTTGAACTTGTTGTTTAATGCCTTTTTGTTTTGTTAATCCTTTAATAACTTATTTTATCAGTTATATATTATTTTCAAGTTTCTCTATTTCTCTAATTTTCAGAGTTCCTTATTTTGTAATTGTTTGGGAGTTTTAATTTGTTAGTCTCTTTTATTTACATAATCAGTTTATTGAGGAATTATTTTATCTATGTATAAGTTTTCAAAAATATAAACTTTTCTCTGAAGACTTAGGTATGTACAATAAATTTTGATATGCAATCTCATTGTTATCATTCTCTTTAATTGCTTATTGTTCCTATGATTCATTTCTTGGCAGTTATTCAGGTGATTATTACTTAGTTTCCATTTAGAGCTCTGTCTTTGTTCATATTTCATCTATATATCTCTAATTTTATTGCACAATGGTCTCTAAAAGAGTTTTATTTTTTTCTGCCTTTTTTATATGTGCATGTGATTCTGTAGTTCCCTAAGCACATGACCAATTTTATGAAAATAATATGAAATAATATGAAAGGTGTATGTTCTATAATATTCTCAATCGGAAATTGCTACCAGTCATTTAATTCTTCTTTCTGTTGGATTTATCCAGCTCTGAGGGAAGTATATTAATATCTTTTTATTATTTCTGGGTCACTCTCAATCACTTTTTGTAATTTGCCTACCTTTTTTTAAAGGATTTAGATCCTATATCACATGTTGCATCCATATTTAATAAGTGCCTTTAAAGATAATGAAGTTCTCTTAGGTATGTATCTCAGCATTACAAATTGTTATTATTGTTATGAGAATTGAAGTTGCTGATTTTGAATAGTTGCCAGAAATATACCTTTAGTTTTATCTTCTCATTTTTTTCCCTAAATGCAAGTATATGTCCTTCCCTTTTTAAAAGTCATATTTAGTCTCTCCTGTTTGTTTAGTTACACTAAATTAGAGATGGGAGGAAAGGAATGTTCATATCCCTTTCTGAGACAGAGAATTCAATTTTAAGGTCTGGCTAGTGCTTTTTAAGAAGTCGAAGAATATTTCAGAACATTAAAAAATATGATTAAAAGTCACTCAGGTCTTTTGAAAAGATGCAACTTTCCCTAAAGAGTCAGCAAGTTAGAATGAAAATTTTAGTTTGCTCACATGCTCATGTTAAGCGCTCCCAAACAGGAAGCCCAGCAAAGGCTCTAAAGCAATTCTGATTTTAAAAATTCTCCATGAACTCAAGTTCTCTCAAAACAGATACGGAGTAGGTTAGTATTTTATTATAATGAAGACATATTTCTACAAGTATCTAAAGAAAGTCCTTGTAGAATCTTCAAATTTTCTAGTAGCTTGAGTTGTAGAAATGATAGAAACAATCTGTAATCTGTCTGGTAAGAAAGGCAAGTCTTCTTTTAACCGCCGGCATAAACTTTAGTTTTGGTTTTTAAAAGGCCTACTTTATATTCTCATCAAATAGTACCAATTTTTATTTGTTACAGGATCTGAAATAAAATTACATTGTATACAACTTTTAAACTATAATAATTTTGCTTTAAAAACCTTGATGTATGAAAATATTGATTTCATTTCTTGTCTTTCATTCTTATCTGAACCTAAATATTTTCTTCTATTTGATGTTTGCCTATTATATACACTACTCATCTCTGTTTCCTTTTGAAAGAATGACTTAACTGCTTCCTCTTCAAAATCCAATTTTTCATTAATTATTAGGCTCAACTTTACAATATATATTGTACACACTAATCTTTGTTTTTCAGAATAATATATTCTATTTTGAATTATTTTTCTTGAAAAGAAAGGAATTTTTTTTGTCCTTGACTGTCTGAAAATTTGTTCTTTGATGTTGTAATTCTGAAATTTGATCACTGTTTTGGGGAAAGTTAAATTATGAATTATTTTTTATTAGAAGTCTGTGGATCCTCTTAATCTACATTTTGCTCTCTGTTTTCAATATCACTGGGCAATTTTCCTCTATTATTTCCTAAATTGTGGTATTCAAATATTTTTTCCATTGTGCTTTAATGGACAAACTATACTTTTTACAGAGCCACTTCATATTCTAAAAATTTATTATGCATTCTTCCAAACCTATTGACTTTTGTCTTGGTTATTCTGCCTTAATGTACTTGAGTTTCTCTGTTTGTCTGTCTGTCTTTCTATCTGCCTCCCTCTTTCTCTCTTTCCATCTCTTCCTTTTTCTCTGTCTCTGTCTCTCTGCCTCTGTGTTTGTTTGTCTCTTTCTTTCTCTATGTCTCTCTGTCTCTCTGTGTCTGTGTCTGTCTCGTCTCTCTTTCTCTCTCTCATACACACACACACACACACACACACACACACACATACACACAAAACTATCATTTCTAATTGCCTACCTGTTTGTGCTGTTAAAAATGTATTTTCCCCTCAATCTCCTTTCTCCATCTCTCCTCATTTTGGGAGGGAGAGCTTCTGGGTGGAAAAAAAATAATTTATTCTTTAAAATATCAATTAATAGACATAGTTGATTTAGTGAATAATACTCTATTACAACTGAGAACTAAGAACTCCATTCGAGGGTATGATGGTAAACATTTAGCAATCAGCTCCCTGGGGGGAAATACATATACACACATACTTAAATGTTTAATCTGAATTATTAACATTTTCTACATTAATTTCTTAACTCTATATGATTAATAAAAATACAAATATTTAAGTATTTGCTGATTTCTGAGATGCAAATGCTCACTCAAACCAGAAAGAGAAGGTTCCAGAATACTCCTGACTCCAGTTCTATTCCTTGACTTTTTTTCCTTCATCACCTATTTTTCCTGATTCCACAGCATCCATCCATTGAAACCATTTCCATTTGTTTCTAATTTTTGTACCTTCAGGGTCCCAATGACTTCCTCCACCCTACTGGAAAGCGCTCTCAAGAAGCTTGAGTCATGAAGACCATAGAGAAGATCATGCTTAAAGAAGCTGTTCAAAAATATCCAAACTTCTCCATGTTTTAAGCTCTTTTAAGCCTTCCAGACCCCATCTCATCTTCCCTCCCCAAGGAAGATTTTTCTATGCATCACCTAAAGTATCCCCTACCATGGCCCCACACTAGAAGGACTAAACTCTTACTTCTCCCTCTACGACAGATACCCTAATGTTTTATCTATCTCTCCTTTCCCATCTACAAATTGTCTCAAGTCTAACTGTCTTCTTCCATTTTCCCAATACAATTTCTCCTTTCTTTATGACCAGGAAAAATTTCTTTGTACTTTTGCCACCAAAAATATCAATTTACTGATGAGAGAACAAGGATTTTTTTCCCACAAATACTCATCTATATTCTCCTGCACTCTTCTTGTGTCTTAAAAAAAATTATTCCCTTCTGTCTTTTGATCCTCAGATAATTTTGTCCAAAGATGCTTTCTTTGTTATTTCAGTATCACTCCATGTAAGAGAAAATAAAAAATCATAAATTCATAGTCTTGTCTAACCCTTTAGACATGAAGATATTCATTTCATTTCTTGTCTTTCATTCTTATCTGAACCTATGTATTTTTCTTCTGTTTGATATATTGTATTGTATCTATTACAATATTGTAAGCGATTATATATACTACTCACCTCTTTTTTCCTTTTGAAGGAATAATTCAATTGCTCCCCCTTCAAAGTCCATTTTTCATTAATTATTAGTCTCAGCTTCACAGCATATGTTATATAAACCAATCTTTCTTTTTCAGAATAACATATTCTATTTTTGAATGTTTTTTTTTTTCTTGGAAAGAAAAGGAAATTTTTTGTCCTTGACTGTCTGCAATATTTATTCTTTGATGTTGTAATTCTGAGATTTGATCACTGTTTCTGTAAAAGTTAAATTTTGAATCATTTTTGTTGGCAGTCTGTGGATCCTCAATCTACATTTTGATATCTACTGAGCAATTTCTCTCTGTTATTTCTCAAATCGTTGTACTCAAGTATTTTTTCCAATGTGTTTTAATGGAAAAGCTTTACCTTTTAAAGAGTCACTTCATATTCTACCTTCAATGATTCATATTTTGTAAAATTCCTATGCATTTTTCCAAATCTGTTATCTTTTTTATTGGTCCTTCTTCCTCTGTATTTTTGAGTTCCAATTGTGGCATAGCTATTATTTTTGGAGAGTGATTTTACAGGTTGTTTTAAAGTCACTATTCTCTTGTTATACTTACTGATTTTTTCCTTGAGACTTTTTATCCCTCCCCTTATTTATTTTATATTTCCAAAATTCTGTCATGTTTATGAACCTCTTGGAAGTTCTTATAATTCTATTTTTATTGCATTTCTAGAGATCTCATAGATTATATTATAGTGTTTTCCAAATATCTTCAGGTTTTTTACCCTATATTATTCTCTATACAGTATTTATTCATTATCTTAACTCTTTTCCTAGATAGTTTGCTAATTTTTTCCTGTAATCTTTGTTTTCATTTTATCAGTACATTTTTATTGCATATTTGCTATATTTAAGCTTTTACTTTCATGCCATTCCTTTCTATACATTATAGCTTTTAATCAGAACCATCACTTTTCTGTGTCCCAAGCCAAATCTTAGTACCTACTTCTGTTTTCTTCAGATCATTGGGCTTTAGCAAGATCTTTGGGAGGGTGGAGTGATCCAGTACTCGCAAGAGATTCTAAAAAACCACTAAAGTTGAGTTTATTTTCCACATTTCACCATCCCCAGTCTTCTAGGATATAACTTCCTCTTACTGGCTATATTTCTTTCCCCCCACCCAATTTGACCCCATTATCACCGATTCATTTGGTCCCTATCCTACCCCATGAAGGTTTGGTTAGAACACTAGCATAGACAAACTCTGAGAAACCTCTATAATTGATTTTCCTCTCCATCTGAGGCCCACCTTTCTCTATAGTCAATAGCTTTCTTGTGAAAGATCCAAACACTTTTAAAATTTATGAGTTTCATCTCACTTAGAATATGGAGGTATAGCCAGGGCATTTTTTAGAGGTTAATTCTGCAAGCTGATGACCAGTGGTGCATCAACTGGAAGGGCTGAGGCTTTACCATACCTTCACAACCAAATATTAGGTGAGGGAAACACCACATAAGTATAAGGGAGCAATAAGTAAGGGGCATGGACTCTATATACATATATACATATACATATATATTTATATGCATATTATGTCTGTATATATATATATATATACTATAAGAATTACCTTGGGTCTTTTTATTTATCTTCTTCTTATACCTATTTTATTGGTTTTTCTTTTACTATCATAGGATGCTAATGTACATTTACCCAACCAACCTTTTTTACTGAAAAGGACTAAGGGATGAAAGTCCCACATGAATCCTGGAAGGTATATACCCCTCCCATAGTAGAAGTCACTCTAAGCAAGTGCCAAACTCTCTATGTGCTCAGGGGAATGGGTGCTTTCATCTCCTAGCACTTTGTATATGACAGTGCAAGTTTGTCTCATTAGTTAAGAGGATAGAATATCTACATTTATCCCAACAGATATCTAAGGTTTGTGACTCCACATACTCAGAGACTTTAATCTTTTCCTGTTCCTACTAAGTTTAAATGAATCCTAATCACATACAAAAGCAAGATTTAACTCTCCACACTTCTTTATTCATAGCCATAGGAATAAAAGGAATAATAAACATCTATATAACAATCATCTTTTATTGTTAAATGTCCTGTGATGCTTCTATTTCTTGGTAACCTATTCACTTTTTGATTTATAACCAAGTCAGACCAAGAGTTCAGAAATAAACTTTCAGATTTTAAATTAAACTTTTTCTTTTTTTCTTAAGACAAATCCAAAGAAAGCCCAGAATTGTACAGAAGATAATTTGAGTTTCAAATACCCATCTCCTACTATGGCATGAAGGAAACTATGTAATATGCTGAGGTCTAGATCTTCTCTGTCTCCCAATAATGCCATCTCACTTCTTTTCTGCGAGTGACCCAATTATTTGGGGATTGATTGATCTCCCTGCATCAATTCTCAAAATATTATAAGTAGTGCTGCCAAGTTAATTTGCCTTATATTCAACTATGGCCATGTGATTTTCCTAGTCAACCAACTTCAGTGATGTCCTGTTGCCTCAAGGATAAAAATATAAATCCCTCTGCTTAACTTTTAAATTACTACCAGTCTGGCCCCAAACTATCTTTCTAATCTCATCTGACATCGTTCTCCTTCCTGTGCTCTGTGTGTCTTGATACTTCCTATTACTGCTGCCCTTCATCCAACCATGTTGTTTCTAACTACTTCATATATATTTATATCTGTGAACTTCATATTTGAGCTATATACATTTTTTATGTTATCTCTTTTCAGAGATTATATTATTTATTGTACTTGTACCACCAATGCATACCACAGTGCCTGGTACATGGTAGGCATTTAAGAATAATCATAAATTATTATATTTTATATAAATCATAAATTAAGAATAATTTTATTCCTATTTTGTTTATTATTTTCATTTACATTAATGAGTGCAAAAGATATGGAGTACTGGAAGATATGATCATCCTAGGTTTCTTACAGTTCAATGACCTGAGAAAACCAATATAGTTAACCAACAACAATTAATCCTTTTCCTTTTCTCTACCTCTATCCCCTTCTTCTCCAACTAGTGCCTCAGTCTGGTCACATTCTACCTTCCCTACCCTATTATGTGCTTTGTTTTCGCTTGGTTACCAGATTCCTGTTCAGCTATGTTTCTTACTATGAGGAAAGTAACTATAGAGTGACTGATCTGGGTTATCTATTGATTTCAGACACTAAGTGGGGAAGCAATTCTACTATTCTTAGGTTTTGCCATCTTAATTATTCTTCCCACCTACCCAGGAATGAATAAAAATGGCAAGTTTAGGCTAATGAAGATTAATTTGGATCTAATGATTTTTATCTCAATGAAGTATCATTCTCATTTACCTACACTCAAAAAATCCAAATGTAATAGAGATTATTCAAGGTAGGTCATCCCTCAGAAACATTTTAAAGAGGATAAAAGCTATCTTTTTTACTCTCTAAAATTTAATTATGTCCCTTCTTGCTCCCTCTTAAATATCCTTCCTTCCATTTACTCTTAACACTTGGTGAAAAATCTGAATGACATTCACATTAAAAAATCAATGTATAAAATAATAACAATAGCAATAATAATAATAATAATAACATTTTAGTAGTGCCTACTATGTGGCAAGCATATCCTAAATATACATTCCCAACTGGTTGGTTGGTTATCCTTCATTCTCAAAGTGACACCACTATGTCAGAATCGAATTACAGTGTGTCCAACTATGGCTGATCAAATCAATACAAGCTTGGAGTATTGAACAAAGGTCAAACATAAATAGTCTATATGAATATTTGGGATAGCTTCTCTAATTGTGCATATTTTGTGTTTCCTTTGGACTAATTTAATTCTGCTCTGCTCATAGAACACAGCACCTTTCCATTTTATGTTGTATTAATTTTATTTATTTTTAATAACTATTACTTTATGAATCATTTTGGGAGAGAAAAATCAGAACAAAAGGGAAAACCATGGGAGAGATTTAAAAAAAAAAAAGAAGTGAACATAGCATGTGTTGATTTACATTCAGTCTCCTTAGTTCTTTTTCTGCTACAGATGGCATTTTCTGTCCAAAGTCTATTAGGATTGCTTTAGATCACTGAACTACTGAGAAGAACCAAGCTTTTCATCATTGATAATCATGCATTCTTGCTGTTATTGTGTACAATGTATTTCTGGTTCTGCTCATTTTGCTCAGCATCAGTTCATGTAAATCTTTCCAGACCTTTCTTTAATCAGCTTGTTCATCATTTTTTTAGAACAATAATGTTCCATTATCTTCATATGTCACAACTTGTTCAGTCACTTCCCAATTAATGGGCATCCACTCCTTTACCAATTCTTGGCCACCACAAAAAGAGCTATTTCAAACATTTTTTGCACATATGGATCTTTTTCCCTTCTTTATGTTATCCTTGAGATACATACAAAGTGATGGCACTGTTGAGTCAAAGGATATGCACAGGTTTATAGTCCTTTGGACATAATTCCTGATTGCTCTCCAGAATGGTTGGATCATTGAACAACTCTACCAACAATGCCTTAGAGTCCCATTTTTCCTACATCCCTGCCAACATTTATCATTATCTTTTCCTGTCATCTTAGCCAAGTTGAGAGATGTGAGATGGTACTTTAGAGTTGTTTTAATTTGTATTTCTCTAATAGTGATTTCATTTTTTCATATAACTATAAATGGATTTAATTTTGTCATCTGAAAATTACTCTTATCTTTTCACCATTTATCAACTAGGAAATGACTAGTATTCTTATAAATTTGGCACAGTTCTTTATATATATTTATAAATATATTATATATATTTAAAATATATATTTTATATATTATATATATTTATTTATATATATATATATAATATATATATATTATATATATATTGTATGTTTATCAGAAATACTAGCCTTAAAAGTTTTTTGCCAGCTTTGTACTTCCCTTTTAATTTTATTTCTGTTGATTTTTTTTGTGCAAAATTTTTTAAAATCGATGTAATCAGTTATCCATTTTGCCTTTCATAATGTTCTTTTGTTCTTCTTTGATCATAAATTTCTTCCGTCTCCAAAAATCTGGTAGGTAAATTATCTCTTGCTCTCCTAATTTGCTTATGGTATCATCATTTATGCTCAAATCATGTATCCATTTTGACCTTATTTTGGCATGAGGTGTGTGATGTAGGTCTATGCTGAGTTTCTGACATATTATTTTCCAGTTTTTCCAGCGAATTTTGTTGAATAGTGAGTTTTTATTCCAGAAGTTGGAGATTGGAGATTTATAAAATACTAGACTGTTATAAGCCTTGAGTATTGTGTCATGTGAATATAATCTATTCGACTGATCCATTTTAGGTTTGGTATTGCTAAGCCACTATCCTTTGTATTTTTTTTTTCATTAATTCCCTTGATATTCTTGACCTGTTGTTCTTCCTGATTAATTTTATGATTATTTTTCCTAGTTATATAAAATAATGTTTTGGCAGTTTGATTGCAATAGCACTGAACAAGTAGACCAATTTAGGCAGAATTGTTATTTTATTATATTAGCTTAGCCTAGCCATGAACAATGGATATTTTCCCAGTCGTCTATTTGTGTGAGAAGTATTTTTGTAATTGTATTCATATAATTCTTGGGTTTCTCTTGGCAAGTAAACTATCCAGTATTTTATTTTGTCTACAATTATTTTAAATGGACTTTCTCTTTCTATCTCTTACTAATAGGCTTTGTCAATAATATATAGAAATGGTGATTTGATTTGTGTGGGTTTATTTTATATCCTGCAACTTTGTTAAAGTTTTGAATTGTTTCCAGTAGATTTTTGGATGATTTTTTAGGATTCTCTAAATTTATTTTCATATCATCTGCAAAGAGTGATAGTTTTATTTCCTCGTTGCCTATTATAATTCCTTTAATTACTTTTTCTTCTCTTATTGCTAAAGCAAACATGTCTAGTACAGTGTTCAATAATAGTGATGATAATGAGCATCCTAGTTTCACCCCTGATCTTACTAGGAATGCATCTAGCTTTTCTCCATTACAAATAATACTTGCTATAGATTTCAGATAGACATTGCTTATTATTTTAAGAAAAAGTCCTTTTATCCCTATGCTCTCTAGTGTTTTTAATAGGAATGGGTGCTGAATTTTGTCAAAAGCTTTTTTTCATCTATTGAGATTACCATATGATTTCTGTTGGTTTTGCTATGGGTATGGCTGATTTATGGCAATAGTTTTTCTGATACTAAACCAGCTCTGCATTCCTGGCATAAATCCTACTTAAGTTATTCTGCTGATAAGTTGCTGTAATCTCTTTACTAATATTTTATTTAAAATTTTTGCATCAATATTCATTAGGGAGATTGGTCTACAATTTTCTTTCTTTGTTTTGGCCCTTCCTGGTTTAGATATTAGTGACATATTTGTGCCATAGTAGGAAATTGGCAGTACTCCTTCTTTACCTATTTTTCCAAATAGTTTACATAGTATTGGAATTAATTGTTCTTTAAGTATTTGGCAGAATTCATTTGTGAATCCATCTGGCCCTGGAGATTTTTTCTTAGGGAGTTCATTAATAATTGGTTCAATTTCCTTTTCTAAAATGTGACTATGTATTTTATTTCCTCTTCAGTTAACCTGGGCAATTTGTATTTTTATAAATATTCATCCATTTTGGTTAATTGTCAGACTTGCTGCCATAGAGTTGGACAAAATAGCTCCTGATTATTTCTTTAATTTCTTTTTCATTTATGGTAAGTTCACTCTTTTCATTTTTGATGCTGATGATTTGGGTTTTTTTTCTTTTTTTCTGATCAAATTAAACAAAGGTTTATCTATTTTTGTTAGTTTTCTTCATAAAACCAACTCTTAGTTTTGTTTATTAATTCAATAGTTTTCTTGTTTTCTATTTTATTAATCTCTCCTTTGACTTTCAAATTTTTTAAATTGCTATTTAATTGGGGGTTTTTAATTTTTCCTTTTTCTAGGTTTTTAGTTACATGTCCTATTCATTGATATCTGCTTTCCCTATTTCTTTCATGTAGCTATTTAGAGATATAAAATTTCCCCTGAGAATTACTTTGGCTGCATCCCATAGATTTTGGTATGTTGTCTCATTATTGTCATTCTCTTATATGAAATTATGGATTGTTTCTGTGATTTGTTGTTTAACCCAACTCATTTTTTAGAATTAAATTATTTAATTTCCCATTGGTTTTTAGTCTATCTTCCCTGGCCTTTTATTGAATATAATTTTTATTGTATTGTGGTCTGAAAAGGAAGCGTTTACTATTTCTGCCTTTTTGCATTTGATTTAGAGGTTTTTATTGCTTAATACATCATCATGTGCCATGAACTGCTGAGAAAAATGTATATTCCTTTCTGTCCCTATTCAATTTTCTGCAGAGGTCTATCATATTGAGGGTTTTATAGAATCCTCTTAACCTCCCTACTTTCTTGTTTATTTTGTGGTTAGATTTGTCTGATTCTGAGAGTGGAAGATTGAGGTCCCCCTCTACTACAGTTTTGCTGTTTATTTCTTTCTATAACTGGTTTAAAATCTTTTCTAGGAATTTTCCTGCTCTATCACTTGGTGCATACACAGTTAGTATTGTCACTACTCATTTATGGTACCCTTTATGAAGATGTACTTTCGCCCTTTTGCTTTATCTGAGAACAGAATTGCTACCCTTATTGTTGTTGTTGTTTTTTTAACTTCAGCTGAAGCATAATAAATTCTATTCCAGCCTTTTACCTTTATTCTGTATGTGTCTTTCTGTGTCAAATGTGTTTCTTTTAATCAACATGTTGTAGGATTATGTGTTTTAATCTACTCTGTTATTTGCTTCTGTTTTATAGGAGAGGTCATACCATTTACATGAAGAGTTATTTCCTTCCATCTTATTTTCTCCCCTGTATATACTTTTATTCTCTCTTTCTATCTTGTCCTAAATTGTTTTTTTTAACCCATCCCACCCACTACCTTATCTCCTATCACCCCTCCCCCTTCTCTTAATAATGTTTTTTAACCCACCCCACCCAATATCTTATCTTCTACCCTTCTTTTATCTTTTCCCCTAGTGTTTCTGCCTTCCCTTATATCCTATGTCTTCCTTTTCTTTTCTTCTTTCTCCACCTGCTTCTTTATAGGATTAGATAAATTTCTATACCCAACTAAATGATTAAATTATTCCCTCTTAAAGACAAAGCTTTTGCACCTCTTCATGTGAACTAATTGTCCTATTATATCTCCTCTTTCCTCTTTTCCAATACAGTCCCACCCCCTTAAGGTCTTTTTTCTTTGATATCATCATATCAGGGACCATTCACAATCACACTCTCAGTCCATGTGATGCCCCCCTCTGTATGCCCCAGTTCTAGATACAGTTCTCAAGAATTACAGATGTTTTCCTATCTAGGGATATAAACAATTTAACCTTTAAATATATATATATATATCCCCTGTTTACCCTTTTTATGGTTCTCTTGCATCCTATATTTGTAGATTAACTGGCAGCTTTCAGTATTTTTTACTTGAGATTATAGTTTTGGAGTTTCGCCACAATGTTCCTTGAGGTTTTCCTTATGGGATCTTTTCCAGAAGTGATGGGTACATTCTTTTTTGTTTTGTTTGTTTGTTTGTTTTGTTTTGTTTTTGTTTTTTGCTGAGGCATTTTGGGTTAAATGACTTGCCCATGTCTGAGACCAAATTTGAACTCAGGTCCTAGTGACTTCAGAGCTGGTGCTCTATCCACTTCGACACCTAGCTGCCCTGATGCAGTCTTTCAATGAGTATTTCCCCCTCTGTTTCTAGAATATTGGAGTAGTTTCCCTTAATGACCTCTTGTAGAATGCTATCCAGACTCTATTTTGGTCATGGCTTTCGGATAGGCCAACAATTTTTACATTGTCTCTTCTGGATCTGTTTTCCAGGTTGGCTGTTTTGCTAATGAGGTATTTTATACTTTTTTCCATTTTTTTCATTCTTTTTAGTTTGTTTAACTCATCCTGGCTGTCTCACAAAGTCATTAGTTTAGGGGCAGCTGGTTGGTGCTATGGATAGAGCACCAGCCCTGAAATCAGGAGGACCCTAGTTCAAATTTGACCTCAGACATGGAACACTTCCCAACTGTGTGACTTAACCCCAATTGCCTCAGCCAAAAAAGAAAAAGTTATTAGTTTCCATTTTCCCTATTCTAATTTTTAATGTGTTGTTTTCTTCAGTTATCTTTTGTATGTTTTTTTTTCCATTTAGTTTATTCTACTGTTTAAGTAGTTTTCTTCACACAATTTTTTTTCCTTTCTTTTTCAAACTATTTACTCTCTCATGTATACCTCTCATTTATTTTCTCATTTTTTTCTTCTACCTCTCTTATTTGCCTGTTGAAGTCTTTTATGAGCATTTCCAAGAAGCCTCTTTGGGCTTGAGACCAATTTATCTCAATCTTTGAGATTTCTTCTGTGGACATTCTGTCCTCGTATCAGTTTGTTTTTGTCTTCCCTTTCACCATAGTAGTTTTCTGTGGTCAAGGTTCTTTTCTGTTTCTTGCTTGTTTTCTTTCCTTTCTTTTGTTATTTCCCTTTTTTTACTTTTAAGATGCAATCCTGCTCCTGGGGTAAAGGTAGCACTGTCCCAAGCTTTCTGTGCAGCTCTGAGCTTGGCTTTGTGCACAGTGGTCCCTTGTGTTTATAGGGGGTAGTCTAACTGCTCTTTTCAGGAAACAGCCTAGTATCTCAAAGTTTGCCTTCTGAGCTGGTATTGAGGGCTGCTCCACTGATTTGCTAAGCAACTAAGCTAGGATCAAGGGTCTTAGTTGCTGATTTGCAGTGATTAAGATGCTCTCACTGGCTTTCCCAGAGCTAGGCTGATTGTCCTTTTCACCCCATTGAGACTGACATTTTTTGAAGTTTTTTCAGTCTATCTTGAGTTGGAAAGTGATTTCATTCCATCAGACTCTGTTCAGAAGCTTGGGTTCCATGTGGTTTTCAAGGGAAACTAGGAGAGCTCCTGCAGCTTCCTGTCTTTACTCTGCCATCTTGGCTCCTCCCCCATGTTTCCACAGCACCTTCTCTAATGAGGGCTAGCCATGCCGGACAGTTTTGTGGCATTGTCTCCCATATCATATGGTTGATTCTAAAGTTTTTAAGAGGTCAGGAAAAGTGATATAGGGATATATTTTCAATTAATCTCATTTAATCTTCACAATAGCTCCAGGGAGTAGGTACTACTATTATTCCCATTTTATAGTTGAAAAAACTGAAACAAACAAGTTAAATGACTTACACAGGGTAACAAAGCTATTAATTGTCTGAACCAGATTTAAACTGAAGTCTGTCATTCTATCCACTTCACCACCTAACTGTTGCTGCTATTTAAAATGTTGATCTTATAATCTAAGGAATTTTTCAAGTTAAAAAATTAATCCCTTGTCTCACTAAAGTATTGCACTTATCAACCCTCAGATATGAAAGATATTTGAGGATATCTGAGGATCCCCAGTGTCACTCAGATCTTAGTACATAGAGCATTTTTTGGTCTTCCTCTATGTAAATCTTTCTTTCTGCCATGGTAAAGGGAGTAACACCAAGGTAGTTACATCTAATACTTTAGTATTACGATCAAAGAAAGGATTATTAGATGGTTGCACCATATGACCTCTAAACTCCCTCCAAGTTTTTCCGTCAGTACCATGGACCTCCAGGAGTTACAAAGATAGAAAAGAACTTTGGATCATAGTGATAATTATAGCTTTTGAAGTAGGACAGAAAAGTTTTAAGAAAATGACATGTTTATCCTAGATAATATTCTTTCCTCCTTTAGAAACAAGGGAAGGGAATAAGCATTTATTAAGCACCAACTATGGATCATGTACTATGCTGAGCAATTTATATATATTCTCATTTGATATTATTAAGGCATTAATAGTTTTTAGTAATTAATAAGGAAATTATTAGGATCCTGTTATTAAGTTATTAGAAGAGCCTAATAATATTCTGCTGCTCAGGGGTGCTTTTCATCCCTTGGTGGCAGTGCTCTAATCCTAAATGTCAGAAGCAGCCAGTCTTGATAATATAAAAGTTGTAACCTTGGAGTAGGGCAAGAGATACCATGACAAAAAAGGAACAGTCCCTGCCTAAAGAGGTTACATCCTAACAGAGGAGAAAAAACAGACACATAAAAATACACACAAAATAATATCCAGATAATTTGGGAATTATGTCATTGATTGATCAACCTGGATTGTGCTTCTTTAGGGAGTAAAGTACTCTTCTCTGGGTTAAAATTTAACTCTTTCCTGAACAAATCCATTTAGGAAGCTCATTTAAAAATAATATTATCCTGGGACAGTATCCTTCCTCTGAGGACAAACTTCAAAGCACTAACTATTGTCACCATTGGCCCAGATGCAAAAATTGCTAATTATAGAACTTCCAGGACTTGCTGAAGCAAATGCTCCCTAGAGGACCAGCTCCCTGTCAAGGTATATAAGGGATCTAAGTTGCAGAAAAAATGGCTGAGAGATTTTTGATCAAATGAGCCTTACTATAATGGTGAGAAAACATAAGTAGAATAAATTCTAGGAGAAATTTATTGAAAATGGGAAGAATGATATTGTTACAGCATTCATAAAATTTGTTCCTGGGTCTTTATCCCCTTGTGTCATCATTGTGATGAGTAGGGCACGTCTTGATTTTTAATGTCACCTTAGTTGTGGCTACAACCATTCAATAACTCACAACATCTTGTGCACCAGAAGTTCAAGAGCTGTGGTTAGTTGCAGACTTGAGTTCCCTTGTCTGAATTGTATCAGCTGATCTTCCCTCCCCGCTGGGAGTCCAGTGAGGCACATTGGGCATATGTGGCATCTGTGATTCTGTGATTTTATTATTAGGTTACTTACTTTAAAACTTTCTTTTTGGCCTGATTTAGCTATATTTTCAAATTGACACATACTATGCAGTAGACTTCTATTTTCACTTGCTGAGAAACAGAATGATTATAGAATTTTGCATGTTACGCATTTTTAAATATCACCAAGTTAAACTTAGATTTTTGATTCTGTGCCCAGGTCCAAATGTAAAAAAAATCTCCCTCTTCAATAGAGTTTCCATTATCTTGCAGTCACAGGGCCTCATGCTATAGTTCTTCCACATTTGGAATTCCAAGCATAGTGCAGTGATGGGAAAATGCACATAATAAGGAACTGAGATGCCTTCAAATCTCAAATATTTTATCAGGAGAATTGTATTTCCCCCCTTGTAGCAGTTTTAGCTTTTAAAAATGTTATTTGAGACAGAGAATTATCTCATTTATTCAAAAATATTTGAGTGCCTAATATTACCACTTTCTTTCATCATTCCATTCTGTCTACTCCGTTCACATATTCAGATCACAATCCTTCCATGCCTTAGATTATGGGCTTCTTGATTTGCTCTGCCTCCTATTTCTTCAAGTCCTTAACTGGTGACCAACTATATAATGATAGGCCTCTATACACTTTATTTAGTTAGCCCTCAGATGACAGATATACATTCCCATCTCCAAAAATTGTTTGTGATGCACTGGCACAGTCTTTGAAAACTCAAACTCATCAAAATGCTACAATAAGACATAAAACTAAAATTCTCATGACTGATTTCAATGATAATTTCTGCTATTTCCACTCCCAATTGGTAACACCTTTCTTTTACATAATCTTCCTTCAACATAATTATACATATTCCATTAAAGTTTTGTGGGGCAAGGCAAGGATATAGAGGATAAATAAATACTCTGAGAAAGCTTCTAATATAGTGGAGAGCAGAGGACAGATTAATCTTCGCAAAATGCAAGAGGTGAGGACTTTTTGTCTGTCTTGCTTTCATCTAGTTTTATTGTTATTATTCTGTGACTGCAGGACAAAAGATGAATTAACCATGTTTTATCATTGTAGTAAAGTCTTAAAGAGCTCTTTCTTTAATGATGCTTAACTAAAATACTGTCTTGCTGCTGAAAGGTTATTTGAAAAGCAAAAAGGTATATGTGAATGATTACATGCTGCTATCACTATTCTAAAAGTAATTTCAATCAAGTTCAATTATTAGTTTTGATTTTGATGTTTAATCCCATTTAATTAAGTACATGGCAGGATTTTCATATCAAATTCATAGTGGGTTATTCTTTTACTCTCATGTATCATCAAGAAAAATTGAATGTCAGTCCCCTAATCATATGAATGATAATCCAAGTATATATTTTTTCTCAATTAAAATTATAAAAAATTAAAAGTACCTGTCCCCTATTTTTATAATATAGCATATAACTTTAATTATCAAAATGTGATTCTCAAAACACTAATGGTCCATGAAAAGGCTGCAGTTATCTCTTTTGATATTATTATTAATATATATTTTTGGTTTTGTTAAGATAGAAAAGTCTCTAGTTTTGTTTCTAATATAGATTTTTAATTCATTCCTTATAAACTTTACTGACATTTCACCAAAATTTCCTCTTACTAGTACTGTTAAGGTTGCTTTGGTAGTGACAGGTCAGTGTAAGCAGGGTACAAGGTTTCTGACTCACTTGAGTCAGATTAATAATTTTACATATGCTTAATTACAAACTTCCAGCACAGCATAGAAAGAAGCAACCCTTATCGAGGAGTTCATCATAGAAACCATCAATACCAGTTGGCAACCAGCTGTCTCCATTATGCAAGAAAAGATAAGAATGTGGAAAGTAGTCTGCTACCCACTCCTAACTCACTAGTTTTGCTTCTGGACACCTCCTATATCCATTATAGATGTGGGTAAGCCTGGTTGAAATGAGACCTGCAATCACTTCTTCAGGTTCAGTATTCCCTGACCATAGTTACTACAAATCTAGAAAATAAAGCTATTGCAGCCAAAATCCTTGATACGGTCAAATGTTTCAAAAACAAAAATGGATATGCTTTTATCCATGGAAATGATATTAAAGATGTTTTACTCTTTGCTTGACCACTACACTTTCAGTATAGACTAGATCTTTCTCTTTTACATCCAAAACTTCCTATATTTGTTGTCCCCTTTTATTAGAAAGTGAGCTCTTTTGAGAGCAAGGACTATCTTACTTTTGTATTTATTTCCTCAGCATTTAGTTCCACTCTTTTGTAATTAGTAAGTATTTAATAAATGCTTTATTTATTCATTAATTCATCTATGTGCTAAAACTTAATGAACCAAAATGCCATGGATTCATTTTTCTTGCACCTTTGTAGCACATAAATCGCTGATAAATTAGGTGATATGATTTAGTTGGTAATTTTTCAAGAAGCTAAACTCAAGTGATTTAGAATGTATCCTGTGGAAGTGAATAAGATAATCTCAATTATTCATACAAAAAACAAGGATTTATTAATTGACAATGTTGGAGATATAAGTACAAAGAATGAAGCAATCCTTATTCTCAAAGAATTTACATTTTAATGAAAGGAAGGAAGAAAGGAAGGAAAGGAAGGAAGGAAGGAAGGAAGGAAGGAAGGAAGGAAGGAAGGAAG
>JAJPUD010000714.1:264684-338657 GCA_023553655.1 Myrmecobius fasciatus
AAGGAAGGAAGGAAGGAAGGAAGGAAGGAAGGAAGGAAGGAAGGAAGGAAGGAAGGAAGGAAGGAAGGAAGGGAGGGAAGGAGAAGGGAAGGAGGAAAAAAAGGGAAAAGGGAGGAAGGGAAAGAGAGAGAAAGGGGAGGAGGGAGGAGGAAGAAAGGGAGGGAGGAAGAAAGGGAAAAAAGAAGGGAGGTAAGGAAGGAGGGATGGGAAGAGGAAGAAATGGAGGGAGGGAGGAAATAAGCTTTGAGTGACTTGCCTAACATCACACAGCTAATAAATCTTTGAGACCATATTTAACCTCAAGTCTTCCTGACTCCAGTTCCAATACTGTATTTGTGATACCCACCTAGCTATAGCCTATAAATAGAAATCAATACCACTTAGCTAAATAGTAGTAGTAAAGGAGACAGGATATTAGCAACTGTGAGGGAAGGTCTAATAAAATTTTGTGGAGTTGATTTTGCTTGAGCTACATCATGGGAAGAGAATCCAGTGACAGAGAGGTGAGGAGTGGCTACATTATGGTCATGGGGTCAGACAGTGCAAAAGTACTGAGAAGGTGATGGAGTGCTGCACACAAGGAACAAAGAAAAGGCTACTGGATGGCAGTGAGGGAGGAAGGGTAATTTTTGATGAAAGATAAGTTTGGAGCCAGGTTGTGAAAAGTTCTCACATTAAGAAAAGAATTTATATTTTAACATAGAGACAATAGTGAGCCATTAGAGTTATTGAATATGGGAGTGATATTGCCAGAGTTGAATTTATAGAAAATTACTTTATCAACAGTGTAGAGGATTTTCTTGAGGAGGAAGACCTGAGGTAGAGAAACCAATGAGATTGATGTTACTTAATCTAGATGAGAACTTGAAACTAAGGTGAATAAGAAGTAAGGTTCAGGGATGAGAGATATTATTGGCTAAAAAAAAAAAAAAACAAAAAAACAAACAAACAAACAAAAAACAAGATCCAGCAACTGATTGAATAAATAGAGTGAATGAAAGAGAAGCACAGAATACAATGCCATTATTAAGAACCTGGGATCCTGGTACTGCCTTCAACAAAAATAGGGATGTTTGAAAAACAGAAGAGTTGGAACAAAAAGATTATCATCTCTGCTTTTGAATATTTAGAGTTTGAAATGTCCAATAAGCCAATGGAAGTGTAAGACTTAAGTTAAAGGAAGTGACTGGAGCTGGATATACCTGTGTGTCATCTACATAGAAATGATAATTAAACCTTGAGAGCTCACCAAGAGAGACAATTTAGAGAGAGAAGAGGGTCCTGGGAAATATTTATCCATGTCACAAAAATAGCACTGAGTGCTTCAGATATATTTGATTTTCTTTTCTTTTTCTTCTCAGGATGTGATGGTTCCTTCATTGGTAAAGGGAATTTTTATCCACCAATGTCAAATAAAATTTGCTCTCTAACTTGCAGTTAGTTGACTTGGGCACTAAGAGATTAAATGCCTTGACTATGTCATAGAGAAGGCAAGTGTCAGAGAAAGGAATTGAAAGCACATCTTCCTGAGTAAGGCTGGTCTTCAATCTACACCATGTTACCTACTTTTTTTTTTTTTTAGTCTAATAGCAAAGGTTTGTAAAATGTAGAACATACACTATACAGTTCCTTTTTTTGGGGGGGTCCATTTAAACCTGTATTCCATTAAATGCATCCCATTTGAAATCAGACAGCTTAATTACATGGCTTAACTTTGCTCAGTTTCCTCTTTTATCATTATTTGATTGCCTGCAACTTTTCTCAGGAAAGGCTGGTGGCTCACCTTTTGAGTTATAAGTTGCTTGTTTTCCTTTTCTGTTTCTGTGACTTCTCTTAATGATGAACATTGGCTAATATTCATTTGAGTTTACCTCCTTACAAGACATAGTGCTTGGTTTGGGGCTTTTTTCCACATGTCATAAAGCATTAATTCTTCCACTAATCATTATTAGATCCATTCTTAGATGTGTGTGTGTGTGTGTGTGTGTGTGTGTGTATTTGTTTTGCATTGGATTCAAATTGCAAGTCAACCAGTCTTTTTTTTTTTTTTGGCATGCATCAGCAGAAAATATATTATTATGAGGCACTCGATAATAATGTATCTTCATAAAAAAACACTATAGGTAGAGGTTTAAAGTGAAATAAGGGGAGAAATTGAAACCATCTGTGTGTCAAAACCAGAGAAAAGTTTTTTACTAATGGATGTCATATACACATTACAAAAATAATCTTGTATGGTTTCTAACTGAACATGAAAAGCCATAGTTATTAAAAGTTCAAAAAGAAGACAGATAAGTTATTTAGCAATGCAACAAATAAAACCATTCAGAAGCCTATATTTAGAAACAGAATCAGGATTCTCATTTCTTGGGTCACTAGTGATTGAATAGTTCAGAAATGACACACTTGATACTAGAGTGGGAATAATGACTGTGTATGAAACAAATCCACCCTTCCCCTCAACCTGCCACCCTGCTAAATCCCAGTGGAAAGATCAGGGCAGATCTAGATAGATATCACCCCCAGTGAGGCCACCTTTCTGGCAAAGGTAAGAGGAAAGAAGATTACAGAGAGACAGACAGACAGAAAGAAAGAAAGACAGAGAGACACACAGAGAGAGACAGAAATAGAGTAAAAGAGAGAGGAAGAATAATAAGAGGAAGAGGAAGAAGAAGGAGGAGGAGGAAAGAGAAGAAGGAGAAGTAGAAAAAGGAGGAGAAGGAGAATGAGGAGGAGGAGGAGGAAGAGGAGAAGAAGAAAAAGAAGAAAAGACTATAAAGTGTTACATTAGAGATATGAAGAGAGAATGAAAGAGAAGTTGAAATATCACTGGGTGGAGTCTTATCAGGGGCAAGAGGCAAGAGGATGAAAATGCTGCTCTGATTTCAAATATAATAGAAATATTATTCAGAAAGCATTTTTACCAGTGAATTTTTAATAAATATCATCTACACTGTACAAAGCAAATTCTTTCCCACAAACACATTTTTTGATCTTGTTGTCATTTTGTTTTTATTGTCCCTATTGTGGTTCTACATGTGTCTATATAAAGACAAGTTATATATGTCATATTTTCACTGAACTTGATCAAGATGACATAGCAGGTTTTCATAAAAATGATGTAACTGAGCACACCATCCTTATATTTTCCACTCTGCTAGAGCAATTCAACAAGCACCACTCTAAATCTATTAGTCACGTGCTTTTATCCAGCAGGAGAGAATAGTTATTTGAACAGGTATATCAATCTTGGAGACCAATGTGATTTACCTTGAAGTCAATTGAAAACAGAATATTGCTTATTGATTTTGTCTGCTCTGTTGCCATAGTCAATGGGATACAAGCTGATACAAACAGAATGAATCAATGCCTAGCTGGCACTGGGCCTTGGTGAGTCATGTGAAGTAGGTTTCTGATAGCCTTTATTTTCACGCACAGCCAGGGAGACAAGAGTGCTACTGTCTTCTGCTGGCGCAGGGAGTTACCTCAGGCTATGCTGGAAATGCTTTTTTTCTTATTTTTAGACCTGAATCAGTTCATGCCACTAAATGTATTCTTGTGAATACAGATAGCACTTTGTTGTCATGCTCATGGGAAGGCAATGGAGTAACCTGTTTGGATGCAGCTGCAGACCACCTGTAGAGAAAGTCAAATTAGGGAGAGACCCCACTGTTCTTTGCATTAATGCTTTTTGTATTGTTGCTTGACTTTTCCCCCCTCTGTCTATGTATCTTTTTCAACTAGGGAGATGGGGAGCACATTTTAAGGCTTTCTGTCCCTTTAAGGCATCTAGTGATTGAAAGAATTCTCAGATCTGAAAGGCTGTTAAAAAAAAAAAAAACCTCCTGGGTTACCATTGAATGGTGGCAATGCAAAGAATCTTAAAGCTGTTAAAGTCAAAGTAGTCTTCTTGTACATTTAGTTTGGTGAACTTTGAGAGGCAGCTCTCATGTACTATTCAGATCTTCCCACCTATTTGAGCTGTTTCTCCTTTTAAAAGATTTATCCATTTCAGAAGACAAAAGCAATTATCTACATATCTCCTTTATATGGATGATCATTTTTTTTTCTAAAATGAAGTTAACTTCCTCTTTCCATAAGCTTAAAATAAATAAATGCACAAATGAAATGTCTACATTAGTCATAAATATTAAAGGAAAGATATGTGAAAATAAAACTTCTTTCTGGAAACCTTGATATTGGCTGAATATCAAGAAACCATTTCCTGACAATGAGATCCATTAGACTAAAGAATAGTTTCTCAAGGCAGTGGTTGAATTGTTTACAATGTTTAAGATTACAACTAGGTGCAGCCTCAAAAGTCACACAGAGTAAAATTCTTGCTCTGGCCATTAAAAGGACTAGCTATCTGGACTCCAACCATTTTCATTTCTTTGTTTTTCTATAGGGTATTATTACTATGAGTTTGGATGAGGAATTGAGATTGTAAATTTATAAGATCTCACTTCCTAATTTATTATGACTTCCCTTAGCCTGGAATTTGAATGTAATTGTATATGTATATATACAGAGGACAGAGAGAGAGAAAGAAGTGGGATGGGAGGGTGTCTATATGTGTATGTATACAATGGTGTTTTTCGTTTTCCAACATAAAGCTGTTGAGGACCTGATCAAATATCTCATGTTAATCTGAATAAGCATAATTAGCATTCAGAGGTTCTTTGTAAGTTTTAGCTTTTTAGTGTTGATGAAGTTCCTAAACTATTCTTATATTATAATTTTGATCTTATTGACTTTTGACCCTCTGAGCCTAGAAGACATGAGGGGGAAAAAATAGAAACTGTATCCTTTTAGACCAACATACCATTATACCTAGGTAACCAATGAAAGTTGTTTCCCTGAAAATTTGTTTGAGATCAGCTTTGTGTGCAGTAGTTCTAAAAGTGCTGTATTTAATTAGTGTTAATGGGAAAATGGGAAAGTTTTATTTACTCTTGTCAAAGTTTCCATGTAAATTTCATCTACTTGAGATTAAGATTGATGTATGATCATTTGTTGCAACTTCATGTATCCCTGAGTCAACAAAAGGTATCAAACATGAAACTTGTTGCCTGAAATCTCTATTTCCACCCTCTTTTCTAGTTACACTTAAGTTATACTTTCCCTTTACAAGGTTCTGTCATTGATAAAAATATATACATATAATATTGAGTTAAGGGGTATCTTTGCTAGGGTAAGGGACTAACTAACAACAACAGATGCTTATTAATTTCCTAGTTACATTTATAATAAAGTAATTACTTTAAAAGTAGCATGGCAGAGTAGATAGAGCAGGGTTTAGATTTACAGTTAGGCTTTAATACTAACTCCACTTCAAACTCTTAATAACTGTGTCACTGCAGGAAATTAATCTCTAGAAACCTCAAGTTCCCTTATCTGAAAAATGAACAAAATAATTTTTCTACTGCTTTTTTTACCAAGTTGCTTGGAGAAAACACTTTGCCATCCTTAAAGTATTATATGTGTTAATTATTTACAGTTATCCTCAGAAATTGAAAGTTTCCCCTACCTTCATAAAGATTACAGTCAGTGTTGGGATATAAAGATACAAAAAAGTACAAAGGGAGTAATTCTAAAACAATCCTAGGACATAGCCTTTATACATAAGCACTGAAGGAATGGATAATAGGTAAGCAATATCTAAGGTAACAAAAATAGATTATCTTAACCAGCCCCTCAGGAACTCTAAGGTAACTGGCCTGAATTAACTAATAGAGAAGAGATGATGCTGCATAGATTAGATAAAGTCAATTGATAAAGAACTTTATACTGAGGAAACAAGATTTAATTCATAAATCAAATTGCCTTGCCAAAAAAAAATTCTCATTACCTAATACTATTATTCCTAAATTTATTAAGCTAAAATGGAGAGTAGTGGGAAAATTTGGCTACAAGCAGAGATTTCTCAGGCAAAAATGTTTCTGAATTGTCCGACTATTTTGGATCATTCCTCTACTTCCCTCTATAGGTAGAGGCAGGCTCTATCAGAATGAGAAGTAGAGTTAAAAAGACAATTTAGAGTAGTTCTTATTTAGAAAACCATATCCTAAAGGCCTGTGTATTTTTAAAAAGATTATTGGCTGCCATATTAAAGAGAACATCCATACTCATAGATTACATTATAAAGATCCTTTGTGACATTTGGCTATGATGCAAGTAAAAGGTACTTTTCTCTTTTAATGTCAAGTTTTAAAATGGGACCATTATAGACTGTGACCACAAATATGAGTGACTGGAAGATCTGATACTTCATCCCATGTATTTTCCTCACTAGAGAACTATGATTGATTTGCTTAACATCCATTTTCCAGCAAGAGAAAAGGCATAATCCTAACCAACCACACTAAACAAAAAGGCTAAATGATGTTTGGAAAATGGCTGAAGATGAAACATGTAAAATAATGTTCACATTTTGACACACACCACAACTGAATTAATAGCTGTTTACACAACTCTAATCCACACCAGCCATTTTTGGTATTATTCAAAATCACTTGATTTCCAAAGGACTGTAAAAAAAAGTCTTCCTTCCACTAAGCCCCTTTCAAATTTAAGAAACAGTTTTCTTACAAATCATTAACAATTACTAGAGACCCCTTTCATAATAGTGCCCTAAAATCTTAAAATAATAAACACCAGGATTTGGTTATATTTCAGGTATGGCAAGTTTCAGGGAAAAACTTCAAAATTTTAGCAGAGACTCATGGACATTGCTATTTTTAATAGCATACATTTAGGATATATAGAGTTTTGCAAAAGGCCTCTTCTTCCTACAACAAAAATGTTGATGATGTAGAAAGCAGAATTTTACACCATTTCCCCCAAATATACATTTACTATCAAAAGTTCTGTGAAGTATTTATCTATCATTTTATGTACATTTCTGTATGTGTGTTTTTGCTGATTGCATTTTTATTTTAATTGCTCCCATTTCCTGTCCTGATCTTAATGTTTTAGACAGACCACAAAAGAAGGAGAGAGGGAAGGAAAGAGATTTTTATTTGTGAGCTGTGAGTCTTCAGAAGTCCTAATTTGGCCAATGTGCTTGAGTGCAAAGCCTTGGAATGCTGTGCTGCAGTTTCCAAACTCATCTTATTTGGCATCCCAGAAACTATTATGCCCGGAGGATGCCGTGAGAACAAGAACTGCCTTGTTAACAAGTTGAAAACTCTCAAAAACAAGATAGGATCCTGATATAAATCATAATTTCAATGCACAGAGCTGTGTTCACTACCACACTGAAGTACTTCATTTACATCCAGAATGTTTATTACTTATCTCCATCAGAAGGACTAAGTTGAGGAATGTAGCTGTCTTGTGCCTAGTGACTCCAGGGTTAGGGACAAATGACATCACCGGAATTAAGCACATTACCATGCTGACATAGAGGCACCTTGTTTTCTCTTCCCCAGATAGAAGAAGGATTGTCTTCAATGCTCTGTTCTCTCTCCGAAAGAATACCTTTATTTTGCCCTCTTTCTAACAGCTGCTATAGGAAGGGTTGAAAATGTCACTTCAACTAATGATGAATGATGCTTGACCTCTGGGCCTGTTACTCTGAATTTTACCCAATGCTAAATTAATATGAAAGATCTTTGGTCAAAAGGCTTTGGCTTATGCATGCTTCAGGAATGGATTTGTCTTAAGCAATTGCTTCCTCCTGTTCTTTACCCTCCTCTTCCTGCTCCCTCTTCTTTCTTCTTTCTTTTTCTTTCTTTTTTTTAAGTCTATAAGTGAGGGAAAATACAAAGTTGTGCAAATATTTTAATGTCTCTTCCCCTGAGAGATTAATATCTTTTTCAAGCAAAAATATTTTCAGTAAGCAAAAACCAGTTTGTGAAAAACATTCTCAAAAGGGCAACTGGTCCACATGTCTTTGTTGTTTTTGTTTGAATATAATTAATTATGTAAAGCAATAGTTAGTGGAAGATTAACAATTAGTAGAATCTGTCAAGTAGTCACACAGAAATTACTAACTAATTGAATGACTGGTCTTCTATTGTGTCAGAAAGCAAGGCTGAGTGTCATTCCTTTTATCTTTCCACTTTGTTGTTATCACAGATACCCTTTTTTCTAAGATGTATGTTTCACAGAAGACTAATAAATAAATAACCCTGGTTCTAATTTCATGATATGCAAAAGGATCTGAAATAAAAACACCTAGCTTAATTAGTATTACAATGTATTCAGGTTTTTTTTAAAGTGATAATCCCAATGAAGTTAGATATTTATGTTATATTATGATGTTTCAGGATTGTCATGAGTTAATTATGTTAACTTGGGAAGCACTGCCTACATACATTAAGAATGAAAAACTTCAGCTTAGATAGGCAGAAAAAGCAGATGCTATCCTTCTTGTCAATTGCTTTGTTGTGGATTGCCTTGCAACTTTTCCTAAATTTCTGCATCCAAAGAAAAGTATAAATCTCTATTTATTTTAAGTGCTATATAAACTATACAATTTTACTATGATACCATTATGGATGTATGTGCTTATCTATCTTTACATTATATATTTCATCTTCATAAAAATTAAGAAAACTGCAGCCAAGATTTTTTTTCTTAATTTGTCATGTTCTGCCTTGGCACTGTGAAGATCAGAGTATAATAAAATTTCAGATTAGGACAAAGCTTCATAGCCCAGTCCTTTTCTCAGTTAATTTTTCTGCCACCTTTTTACTTTTTTACATCCTATCCCTCAAATGGTATAAAAATACATACAACATCTGGGCACAACAAGGCCTGTTAAGGATGGAGTAGGAGCTCTAAGTAGGAATTTCCATGCTTTTGTGAGCTTAATGTTCCTTTAACATAGAGAGCAGCTGTGTTTATGTCAATAATTACACATTGAAATAAATGCATGTACATGTGTTTCTTTATGGGATTAAGGATGTTAGGGCTGGTTGGCCTCACACACAAAAATCTCCATCACCCCCATCCCCACCCAGAAAGCTTCTTCAGAATTCAACCCCAAGCTATACTGTTTGGAGGTTCAGAAATGTTGCCACAGAGAATTTCTACTTGGTTCCAACCAGCTGAATCTTAGCAGCGATAGGAAGGTTCATCCAGTATTCCAATGTCTAGCTTTTAACTTTGATGACCTATTATATATAGCAAGTGCCCTTAATGCTTCCATCATTTTCATGGGAGTGAAAAATACTGAAGATTTTAAAGACAGAGTTACCTGGTAGATGGACTTGAAGCAGGTTTTGAATCTTACCTATGAAATGCACTAGATGTGTGTGACGTGGCAACTCATTCAACCTCTCAAACTTCAGGTTATTTAACTATAAACTGGATGAAAAAACCAATAACAACAACATAACTACTTCACGGGGTTGTTGTGAAACTAAAATGAGATCATGTTATTCCTATGCTCAAGAAGTTACAGTGATGTTTTGCTGCCCGCAGACCAAAATGCACACTCCTTTACTTGGTATTTCAAGTTCTTCACAAGCTTGCCACAACATACCATCATAGTTTATTGTACTTTTTTATCTTTCACATACTATATGTTCCAGCCAAAGTGGACTAATTGCTATTTTTGATAAATAATCACAGAAATCTGAGAGTAAGAAAGGACTTCATTGGCTACCTGGTTCAATTTATACAGGATAGAAATATCTGCTCTAATAGACCTCACCTCTGCAAATGATCTCTGCATAAAGATCC
Organism: Myrmecobius fasciatus; assembly: GCA_023553655.1. NCBI lineage: Eukaryota > Metazoa > Chordata > Mammalia > Dasyuromorphia > Myrmecobiidae > Myrmecobius > Myrmecobius fasciatus. The sequence goes on from JAJPUD010000714.1 coordinate 274,378, forward strand.
TCAAAATGAAGAGATGGAGGGAAGGGAACCCACCAATTGTTGGAGTAGCCCATTCCAATTTTAAGGAAATTGTTCCTGAAATCAAACCAAAATTGGCCTCTTTGTAACTTCTACCTAGCATCTCTTTTCACCCACTAGACCCAAACAGAACAAATGTCCATATGAATTCCTTTCAGAAGCTTGAAAATAACTATTATTTCCCACTGAATCTTCTCTTCTCCAAGCTAAATATACCCAATTCCTTGAAACAATCCTCATATGATATGGACTCTAGATTCTTTACCCCAGTAGATACCCTTCTCTGAACATTCTTCATCTTCATTGCTCCTTTCAAACTACGGTAGACCAAACTGAGCACTTTCTCCAGAAGATAAAGGATCTGATGAGGGCAGAGAGACATGGAATTATGACCTTCCTATTCCTAGAAGCTATGCTTTTCTTCAAGGAACCCAAGATGGCCTCATCATTTTGGTCACCTTATCACCCCATGTTGAAATTACCATCCTCACATTTTTTTTTCAGAACTTCTGTCTTTCCATGCTGCATCCATTTTGTCTTTGTTAAGATGACTTATTTTAGGCACCTTTGTGTCTTTTTATAGGTTCCTCCTCATCCATGTTCTATTCTCCATCCTTACCCCTGCCTCAGAGATACCTTACATTCTTTGAAAACTTGACTCAGTGGTCACCTTTTCCCAGAAACCTATATCCTTATCCCTCTAGCTGCCAGTACTCCCCCTAGAAATTACTTTGTTTACTTTTTATATTTAATTGCTTATGTCCTTTTTGTTTCATTCCCCCATCCCTGACAAAAGATTACAATTCCTTTACGACAAAGACTGCCTTCCTGCCTCTGTGCCCTATTCACTGCACCACTTAGCTGCTTAAATGAACACTAACTCAGAAAAAAAAAAAAGCACAGAACTTAGTCTATTCTAGCTTTTTAGTAGTTTGTAGACAACTGTTTAAAGCAAGGCAAAGATGCATAAGTTAGATTGCAAGGATTAAATAACTTTATAAAACAATACAAAGAGTATTACAAGTCTGGGAAGGATTGTCAAATGAGTGTTCTAAATAATAAATACTCTGTGAATGCAGAGGTGAATGAAATAACAATGGATTAGATAGGAGTGGGCAGAATTAAGCTAGTTCACAGATTCTTTCTCCTTGATAACCTGAGTAAGACTCTACAACTCCTCTCATAATGATGTTTTAAAATTCATTTTTAAAAATACATAAAATTACAAAAGTAGTCAATTATCTTAAAATGCTATTACAAAAAAAAAAATTTAAGTTTATATAGCCCAGGTGAAGAAAGATGAATAGCATTGTAACATGCATAAGAGTGAGTTAGCTGGAAGGTACTGATCTTCATCTGTATCTCTAAGAATACTTGTCTTATTTTAAGATCTAAATAAATTGTTTTTTGTTATTGTGTACCTTCTTGCTGTTGGGGAAAGGACTGCTCTTTTACCCTGCCTCTTCTCCACTCCTTTATGATTGATAAAGCAACTGTCTATGGGACATAATTAGGAAGACATCTAGAACAAAAGCATTGATGGGAGAGGATGGGAAATGGCTCAGAGGACAGTTGGACCACAGATGTAATTGTACTGAGAAAATGCATAAAGGAGCTGGCAGATCCTTAGGTGAAATGAGGAACAAGACAGAGAATCATGAAACAATCTGGTAATATGAGATTGGCTATAGCTGGGATATGAGAGATCCTCTCAGAAAGAATCATCCTTCCTCAAGATGTCAAGGACATCTACTCCAAGGCAATGCAATGATTAATTGAACTTCTAAGAAACAGTTTTACTAAACTCTGACCTTGACAGAGGAGCCTGGTCGGAACCATTTATTCCCATTAATTAGCCACACATGAGGCACTGAATGTTTTCATACTCTTGAAAATAGAAATTACTATACAAAAGTGAAGGGTATAGGATGCTTATTCTCAGAACTTCACAACCAGAAGGAACATAAGAAATTCAACTACTCAAAGGTGTAATTTATAAAACACAGGAAAAAACTTTGAAGAGACTTACCTAGCTTCCCTTTGTGAACAAGGGACTCAAGAAGTTTTATAGAGAAGACTGATGTTCTTAATTAAATCTTTTTTCAATTAATATGTATTTCTTTTCTCTTCCTTCCACTTCTCCTTATTCACTGAAAAACAATAAAAAAGAAAAATATAAGTTGAGTAAGGATGCTTATAATAAATATGCCTAGTCAAGAAAAACAAATTCCCATATTGACTATGTCTAAAAATAATTGTCTCATTAAACATATTTAATTCATCACTTCTCAGTCAGGAAATATATTGCATTTTAAAGTCATGATTGGTCATTCTTTTGAATAGAATTTTGAAGTTTTTCAAAGTTGTTTATTTTTGCAATTTTTATGGCTATAATATAAATTATTTTCTTGGTTCTTCGTACTTCACTTTTCATCAGTTCATATAAGTCCTTCTAGATTTTTTTCTGAAATTGTCCCTTTTTTTTTTCTTATGGCACAATAATAAATTATGAAAGGAGAGAGATCAGTAAGATAATTATTTTTATAAGAACCCCAAAATACATACTTCTTTATTTTTAATTTAGCTAATCCATAGCAATTTCCATATATTCATGCTATTCATAAAACACTCAAAGATTCATCTCAAGTATTTATTAACATCATTAGTAAATATTCACTAAATACCAAATGTATGCAGGACATTATGGCAGGCCCTGATTATACAAAAATAATATAAAATATAGTTCTTGAAACTAAGGAATTTGCAGTCTAGTTGTAGAGGAAGGATATATATATAAACAATAGAACAACAAAGTATATGCTTTGTGACAAGTAAATGCTAGGAGATGTTATAAGAAAGAGAGCTCACTAGAGCTGGGATCAATTGAAGAAGGCTTCATAGAAAATATAATGCAGAAAGACTAATATTGAGGGAGTTTGGAGACCAACATAATGGGTTCACATATCTACCTTGTGACTTTGATAAAGGCATTTGGGTTCACAGAGCTTCAGTTTCCTTGTTTGTAAAGAAAAGAGGAAAAAAGATCCCATGCTTGTGTGAAGCAGAGCCAGAACCAAAACTAGTATGGACCAGTAAGAATAATTTCTAGACACTCATAATAACTTCTTCAGTAATTCCTTTAAAGGAATCATTGGTTTTTTTGTTTCTATAATGCCTTGGTTAAATAAAAATTAATTCCAAAAAATCTGGAAGGGAGAGTGAGCAACTTTCTTTACTTTGATGAAGTTTGCCCCCATGTTGTTTCTGATCCACTCTGATAAGCTATGCCCATGTTCTTAAAAACTAAGCTTCTTCTTTTAATCCTTCCCTACTTCATTTACTCCATTTACCTATAGTAGATGGTGAATTTAGTTGATTCAAATGTGGAAAGGGGATCTGGAGACACAAGTAGTAGAAAATTCTGATCAGTTTCAGGAAAATCACTAATTTTCTCTACCTATGACCAAAAAAAAAAGTCAATCCTGTACATGTGAATTTCAGTGCTATTTACAAAATTTTCACTTAATTTCTTCAAGTTTTTCATCAGACATTCAAATTCATACATAATTCTCCTCTTATTGTGCAAAACTATAAATATGGCCTTTTTTGTCTTTAAAAAATGTAGGTTTTGGAGGTTTATTTTTGTTTTTCAAAATTCCATCAAGATTCATAAAGTAAGAATTGTCTTCTAAAATATGGAGGAGCAAGAATAAAGTTGTAATATAATTTCCCTGTAAGTTGACCAATGGATTTGGCCAAAAGAATCAAATTGGTATTTTATAAAGATAACGATTGAACCAAAGGAAAAATAAATAATCCATTTCAGTTTTCTTGACCACCCTTTCCATTTAGCTATGGTAATCAATATCAATCATAACTACATATGGTGAAAAAAAAGGTTAGTTATACCTTGGTCCAATGCAGGCACTATGGTCTAAGATTCAAGAAAAATCTTCTGAATCAAAGAATTTCTTTAAAAGATTTTTTTTTTTTTTAAAGGCAATTTGTTCAAATTAATGAAAATCAGGCCAGGTTCTATCCTTTTCTGTAACCAGCAAATAACCCATAGGACAGCTGATCTTATAGCAAACCCCACCCCAATTTTTTTTTTGGTGGGGAAGCTGAAAGAGAGGTTATTAGTATTGGTCAAAGAAGGCTAACTGTATGTATGTCAAACCATATAGTGATTATTGTCCATTTGCTCACCTGACAATTCCAATGTTCTCACTTCCAGATCTCAGTTTTGAATTCAAATGAAAGAGAAATCTTGAGAAGTTTTATTTAAATAGGCATATGTCATTAAATGAAATAAAAATAATCTTCAATTCTTTCATTCCCAACTAAATATATAAAGCTAACAATTAGTGCCTTCAAATTAGGTTGGCATATTTCCTCAAAATTATACAAATGCTTTATTTAAAAAGATCTAGTCCAAGTTGGGAGAGATTTAAAAGAAATTAAGAGTTATTGGTTAGCAAAAGAGCAAATCCCATGGTTGCTGAAAGCTATGACCTGTTAACAAGAGTTGTACTTTCATACATTCTTTTCTACAGTCAGCGGGTGGAGACCAACATAATCCAATTAATTGTAATTCCCTTTTGTAGTTCTGGTAAAGTAGTGAATGATACAGAAAGACCATTGAAGTCTTATCTTTAGTCAGATAATCCAAATGGATTCTCATTTTCAAACTCCTAGCATGGCTTTATAAAGTTAAAGAGTAAGGCATATTTTGAGTTCTCTGAACCAATGATGATTATGATACAAAATGACTTGTTACTGGATGCTACCTTTCTATACTACCATAACCATTAATTTTCTAAACTTCCTGTTCCTATGTGGTGCTTTTAAAGAAATTCAACAGATTAAAGTTCTCTTTTTCCCATTAGGAGTATATACTCCTAATAATTAGTAAGTTATATTACTCCTATAATTAGTAAGATGTTTTACTATTAGAAAATATACATTAGCAAATGAATGAGATTAAAGTAAAATAGTCATTTTAGAATCTGACAAGTTGTATCAGTGTATAGCTGATGCTTGCCATCTTTCAGAAGTGAGTTTCAATTAATTTCACCTGCTAATGTGGCCAGGCTATCATCTGAAACACTTGAGTAAAGAGAATTTTCACTATCTGCTATGCAGAATTGTTGTGAGGTCCAAATTACAAAAGGTTATAAAAACTCATTCTACAATTATTACTCCCCTATGTATTTACTTGCTAATTTCTGAGTTCATACACCTAAGGTTGTAAATACCCAGTTACTCAGCTTTATTGGATCTTTCTAATACCCCACCCTACCCCACCCCCAAAACAGAGATATTTAACTGTGATAGTGGTGAGGAAGGTAGTAATCTGACTCTAAACATATGGTGTAGTTACCTTATTTTTCTCATCTTTATCATCCAAAGGTATTTATCAAATGCTTCATTATAGTTGTTGATATTGCCTTGACTTTACTGAAAATCCTAGTTGAATAGGGAAACTTCAGGTGCTCCTGACAATTAAAATACTTCATTGTGATGCTTTTCATTTTGTAAATCTGATGACAGATGAATGTTGTTGGGATCTTCTGTAGCCCAGCTTCTTAAACTGTGGTTCTTGACCTGATATGGGGTCTCATAACTGAATGTGGAGGTCACAAAATTATGATTTATTATCAGTATGTTTGATTTATATATTTCTATATCTGGGTCACATAAAAATGTTGGGCAAAAAGAGGTCACAAGTGGAAAAAAAAGTTTAAGAAGCTCTGTACCATAGGATGGTGCTCAAGCAGTGAGGAAATAAAATTTTAAAAGTTTTTGATCAGTTTCTCTTTTTCTTTCTTTAATTTTGTTTTAGATCATGATTTTTATCAAACTATGGCCCACAGTTGATGTTGGAATTTAACTTATTGTTTTTAAACATTTTTTGGACTAGGCTTTTAATTTTATCAGAATAAGGAACTCTGCTCCCAATTCAGATGGGCAGAAAGTATCCTGGAACAATGGAATATGAAGTGATTGTTGCAGGGTGGCATATCCAGCATGAAATAGAGTCAGGATTTGAACCCATATCTTTACAACCCAATTCCAGCTCCTTATTAGCTGTGCCACTTTGCCTCATAAACATATATGGGGCATCAATCACTGCCCAACTGTTGGAGAATACCTGTATTCATGTCCTTGTTCTGATGATATGCAATTCCTGCAAATTGCATAACCTCTCAACGCTAATCCCCTGGAGACCCTATGTCCTTTTCTGTAAAGTATGTGTGACTAGCAAGGTGTCTGGCATATTCTAGGAACATAAGGAATGTTTATTGATTGATTGAATAGCTCATAAGAATCATTGTTGTGATTCTTTTTTTTAAAAAGTGAAATTAGAAACCATATATCTCTCCAAGAAATTTTTCTGTGTGTGTTAAGAGCAACTTTCTCCTCAGTGTTTTAACTGTATAATAAGGGATATTATTTAACTATATGTCTCATAGGGGAGTTGTAAGTAGTACTGAGTTAATGTTCAAAAAAGGACAATATAGTTCATGTTTAGGAATTTCATAGTGCCTCAAATACAAAGATATCCAGAGTTTTCTTATCTTAATTTATCTATTCTCAAGTTTCATTTTTAAAGCCATATTTATACAAGAAAGTAATTCACACTGTAAGTCATTTACATTTGTATTCATGGCACCTCTGGGTCTGAGATTCCCCAGAGATGCAAGACAGAGGTGAAACAGGGTAAAACTAGCTCTTCCTATTTCTGTAAAGAAATGGAAAGTTTAAAGAAGACTTGATCATTATCTTGAAATGTTTGAAGGGTCAAGATGGCAGGGCTCAGACATATTTAGGTTCTACAAAAGAACAGGGAATCTCTAACAAAAGTGCTATCCAATGGTGAAAAGAGCTGCCTTAGGAGTTAGGGGGAGCACTTTGATGGTCGGTGATGGAGAGGGAATTCCTATTGAAGACACAATAAACTAGACAATTTCTAAGAATTTCCAAATCTAAAATTTGATTCAATTCAACATTTATTAAGTACCGACTATGGTACAAGACATTATTGCTATATTCTGGGTACTAAAGATAAAAAGCTTAAACAAATAAAAATTAGTTGTACTTAGAAGAACTTACAATCTCCTAATAAGGACATTCTTATGTGATTCTGTGAATGTTCAATCATTTGGAAAGCTCTATGGCCACTTTGACAAAGACCAATTAATTGCATTTTGGGGGGGAGCAACTAAGTAATCTTATGAATGGAGCAACAGGTCTGGAATTAGGACAACCCACATTCAAATTTAGTTTCAAATATAATTACAGCTGTGTGTCCCTGGTCAAGCCACCTCACCTCTGTCTTACTTTCCTTAGTTGTAAAATGGGTGATAATAATTGTATCTACGTCACAGAGTTGTATGAAGATCAAATGTGATAATAAATATAAATTGTAGCCTAGTGTCAGGCACATAGTAAGTGCTATATAAATGTTAGTTATTAGCTATCATTATTCTTTTAAAATAGGAGTGACATTTTCTAAAATTTCTAATGGGATAATGAGGAGAAATTTACCTATTCAACTTGCATTGTAGTAAATCAGGGCTCAATCTAATGAGATAAATCTGTTATTCCCTATTATCAAAGAGAAACTGAGATACAATCATTGCTTTTGTTCCCCCATATCTATAAAATTCCTCAACTCCTATCACACTATTTTATCAGGCTTTATGAATACATGAAATTTTTAAAAGATAATTGATTTAATTATCCAAATAAAGCCACTTATAATTGATTTCCTGGGTAATTTCCTTCTTTATCCATTCAACTTTACTTATGCTTATTTGGCAACCAACATATTTTGGAAGAAAATAAAATGGTATCAATTGGCAGGAATAGCCATGTTTTTATTCACTGTGGTTTTATTTCCCCATTTATGCTATATTTATACTGAATTTTCCCAACATGTTGGCACGTCAATAAGTCAGGATCCCATTGTAACTATACATGTACCATTAAAACAGATAAGGTAACAAGTGATTTGTTCTAGTTTGGATATACTTGCTGAAGTTGAATTTTCAAAAAATAATAAAAATACATAGGCATATACATACATATACATGCAGATATATTCCAAGTATTAGGGTATATTAAAATCTCTTATTACAACACAAAGATCTGCTTTCATTCTTGGTCTATTAATAGTATCTTTATACTTGATAAATACAAATGCAATATAACTTGAAGGGGAAAAAACAGGAATGCTATTGGAATTTAAATCTAACTAATGTGAAGAGGCCTTTTAAAAATCACTTTGTTGAAATTTAATCTCAAGTATTCTCTCCCCTTTGGGGTATGTTATGTATGAAATCATTTCTCATCTATGAAGCTCAAGCAAATAGTGAATCCATTTTGGAGAGGATGGTCAAATATAATGGGTCATTGTGCCTGGTGTCTATAGAGTACAAAAAAGCCTTTGATTGAGTAGAAATAGAAGCAGTGTTAGAAGCACTGGGAAAGGAAAGAATTATAGAAATATATATTGGTAGCAGGAAGCATCAATGTCTGGTATTTGTGATTTTAATTTTCAAAGGACTTAGATTCAGATATGCCCAATATCTCTTCAATTGTCAATCAAGAAACTGGGAATGAAAGTATTATTTCAATATAATGTTTATTGTGTTAAGTATTTGAAGGTAATAATATTAGGCTTTATATTATGCCCCCAAAAGTTAGACACAGAAATGGCATTTTTCTCTTATTGGATTTCCTTGAAGATAAAAATTGTTTTTGTCTTTCTTTGTATCCCAGCACTAAACACAGTACCTGGCATATAGTACTAAAAAAAATGCTTGCTGACTGACTTCATATCAGAAGACTTCATTTTCACAAGTGTTACCAGCACCTGTATGGTACAAGTTGTTATTTATAACTGAGAGGAAATTTAAGGATGGAGTAAAATTCACTTATTACCCTGGTTTCTGACTACCTCCATCTAGCTGGTCATTCTGCTTCAATCAAGAAACATACCCAAGAAACTTCATGTTAGCTGGCAAAAGATATATTGTTTGTGTGTGTGTGTGTGTGTGTGTGTGTGTGTGTGTATAAATGAATGTGACTTGACACTTCAAATAATTGTCAAAGAACTTAATATAAAATGTAAGTATAACTATATGAGCTGAGACTTATGCAGGGTTTGACAGAAAGAAAACATTTTAGTTCCATCATCATGCAAAAGGACTGCTTATTTATTTCCTTCCTTCCAACTATCTTGTTTCTGAGAAATAGTAACAGGGCAATAGTTTCAGTGAAACAGGTAGCCAACTGGAGCATTCTGTTCATAGGTCAAAATGCTTCCTCTTACAGCAAAGTAATCATTTTCAAACACAGGCATCCTAATGGCTTCCTGGGGGTTATTGTGATAGGTGGTAAGGAATAAATCTCTTTGATTTTGGAGTACAAAGGTTTCATATTTAAAACCACTCTCATCCTTTCAATGATAGATGCTCTGACCAGAGACAGTTGATTCAGCTTAGACTGAGTTTTTCCTGAGGAAGTTTTAATTATTCCATTTGCTATTTTGAGACTCAAGGTACAGTAATAGAGAAATCTTTCCAGAATTTTAGAAGTAGCTGGAGAAGATAATGAATAGGAATTAGTCAAACTGGTGATTCTAAAATAAAATTGGGTGCTACTGCCCAATATTCTGCTGATTTAAAAGGAATGTAATCATGGTATTCAGTACGTAGATCTCCGTGCATGCATATGTATACACATACATATATACATTCACTCATATATACACTGTTATTTTCTTTTAGAATGTAAGCTTTTAGATAATGGGAACTGTCTCACTTTTATCTTTATATCAGCTGTGACTGGCACATAGTGGGTACCTAATAAACACATGTTAATTGATTGATTAGGTATCTAGAGTTGAAAGGAAAACTTAGAACTCATTTGTCCTACCTCTTGAGGGAACTGGAGTCCTGAAAGATCAGAAGATCTGCCTGAAGTGACACTAAAAGAAAGTGGCAGGTCTTATATTTGAACTCAGGTGCTATGATGCCAAATTCAGAGTTCTATCCACTGTTCCACACAGTCCAAAAGTTCTCAAATATCATTGGAATTTTTTGTTCCAAGAAGTTCCAAAAGCACTTTCCTTTAAAATAGGTATTTCATTTTAAACTGTTTGAGAGATTTTAATTTTTAAATTAAATAAGGAGGCAAGGATAAGAGATGTTCGAAAATGAAAGTGACATGTAAAATTCTTTTAAAAAATATCTTTTTTGGAACTACCTATCTAGACAATTGCCACAGTTGTACTGCATATTTAGCAGATATAGACATAGCCATGATATCCTTAATATTTGTAGTTGTTTATTACAGACCTAGAAATCTCTCTCCTTCCTCACTTCTAAGGTAGAAATCTGGGAAATGTGGTGGGCTGTTTGGGGGAAGGGGCAAGAAGGGGAGATGTGGAGGGGAACATTCCAATTGATTTAAATGAATAGCTCTTCTTTGCAGTAGTTCCTCCTATAGGCAGTGGATTGCTAATCAAACTGATCAATATTTCATAATAGATGTCATTTTAAAAACTGTTGCCCTAAATTCCAGTAAATTGGCAAGATTAATTGTTCATTGCTAGGATGTCTTTTTGAACTGATAGAGACTGCCCAGTGTTGTGAGTTTCTTCCTTCCTGAGGGGGTGAACCATGCAACTCTGTCAACAGCCAAATGTCCCAGAGCCAAGGTTTTAGAAGCCCGTGCTTCAACAATCTGGACAGATCTTGTTTCACAATATAGACTTTTCTAATCTGACTAAACTGCTCTGCTTAGGAGCAAACACAACTGGAAGGGTTGAACTGTACTGGGTGACTTAACCAGCTTCCTTTTGATTAGCTTCCCTAAATGCTAAACCGAAAATCATCCCCTTCCTTGTAGATAAACAGTGCTGTTTTATCCATTCTGATATCTAATCTTCCATTTTGATTTTTATGGCTAACAACATTATTTTTTTTGGATCAATGGGGCCTCTGGCATCCCTTTTATATCTGGTAGGTCTTTCATGTACCCAGCAGGTTTTTCAGATAAAGTTTCCAAATGGTCATCTGTCCTAGAAGTAGATACTGGGCTTTTTATGAGAATTTCTTCTTTAATAGGTCCTTGTTGTTACATTAATAGGGTCAAAACTATTATCTAACTATACTTGGAAAGTTGATACGCGTGTGTGTATGTGTGTGTGTGTGTTACTTTTTTCCTTTTATTACTTCTTTTAATAGCAACAGCAAAGTTGAAAAGAAGTTAAATATGTTCCATGATAGATATTTCCTGGGGAGAAAACTGTGACAGTTTCTCAGTGCTGATATATACAGGAGGATCAGTGCTTTCCACAATTCAATAATGTACCGAAGTCACTCGCATCCATATTTTGATCAACATACACAAATAATAGTCTACCATATTAAAATAACATTTTGGGGAGGAGGGGAGGAAGGGATTTAAATGAAACAAAATCTCATATTCCTCTTCTGGTTCCTGATCTGTATCTTGCCACTGGACCCAGATGACTCCAAAGGAAAAAATGAGGTTGGTATCTTTGAACAGACCTCTCTCACTTAAATCCAATTCACTTGAATGTCATGAAATCACCCCTCCCCTATATGATGAAGAACAACAAACAGCATTCTCCACTTTAGAAGTATAGAATACAATAGATGGGTAGTTCAAGTGTTAGTGTGCTAGTGCATGGTGCTCATTTCTGCTCCTCAGAATTACTATTAGTGTACCATTTTTTTTATCAGAGTTGGAAAGGAAAAAGGAAGGCAGAAAGGAAACAAATACTTATTAAGTGCCTATCACTGTGTAAAGTGCTTAGATTTTTTTTTCTTCCTTATTTATTCTTTTTTTTTTTCTTTGAAAAACTGGAACAATTAACTCTTTTGTCTCATGCAGTTTCATTTGTGATTTCTTGAAATGGAGAGCTGTAAAATCAGACTTTGATAAAGCCCATTGGGATTCAAAGGGAACTACTTGACTATGTCTTTAAATCCTAATTACTGTGGCTTTCACTGATGGCCCATAATAGGTCCCAGCCCAAGCCTCACTTATTATTCATTGTTTAGAGGTTAATGACTTTGAGTAAGTATAAATAGCAATTGCTTCAGTTCTATCAGAAACCCAGAATGTCTTCCCCTCCCAGATTAATTCCTTTGAGTTCACCTTTTGCTTCAATTTTTACTTACCTTAAATAACTGAGCAGATACTGCCTCAAACTAAGACCTGGGAAAGACCTTAGTATTAAAAAGCCAAGGTTTCCCACTGCAAATGGAGCTTTCTTCAGTAATCCTGATCTATTGCCACTGGAGTCAAGGGAGGAGAGAGTGAGGCTGGTGACACTTCATAGCCCTCCTTCATTTAAATCCAATTCACTTGCAAGTCAAGACATTACTTTCCTAAAGTCATTGTTCCTCTTCTTTTCGAGCAAAGGACAAACTATCTGATCCTCACTACAACCCTAGGAAATAAATTCAATTGAGAAAACAGGAAGACAAATTAAGTGATTTTCCCAGCTTCTAAATGTCTGAAGAAGGATTTGAATTGGAGTCTTCTTGACTATTGAGATCTGATTTTGCATCTATTGCACCACTGACTGTCAGAGATAATGTTTAGAAAATTGTGAGTGGTCATCTAATTCAATCCCCTAATTTTACAGCTAAGAACTAAGACCAAGACAATTATAGTGACCAGCTAGGTCAACAAGAGAGTAGCAGAAGCTAAGTTTGAAGCCTGAATTCTACTCATACTAAAGGTCTTACACTCTTTCAACTCCATAAAATGTGTTTGTTGACTTGAGACATGATATAGTGATAAGATACTGAACTCAGAATATAGAAATCTGTCTGTATTCAGATCTAATGTTGGACACCAGCTTTTTGATCATGGATAAGTCCTTTAGCTATTAAAACAATTTAAACCATTAAAGATTAAACTGCACTAAGATTTTGGGGACATACTATATTTCATATTTCTTTTTTTACATTTTCCCTGTGTTTTCCATATATATATAAGCTATTTTACTTTTGTAATAGTCCTGTGAAATTGGTAAATCATATATTATCATTCCTATTTCATGGGTAAAGAAACCGAACACAGCGGCTGCTTATTTGCTCAAGGATACCAGCACTAGAACCCAAGTTTCCTAGTTTCTAGTCTGATGCCTTTTCCCCTACACTGAATTATCACTTTCCTCTCTTTCATCTTCCAATGTTATCCATCTCCCATCCTTTCTCTAATTCCTGGCTCCCAATTTCCACAGGGATTGGAAGTTAACAATTCTAGCTATTTAGGGGTCAACCAGATTGTAGACTTTCTATCCTGCCAAAACCTAGGATGGAACCAAGGACCTTTAGATATCCAGGCTAATTGAACCACTGACTATCTATAGAAGCATGCTATAGTAAAAACAATATTAAATATAGATTCCAAAGATGTGAGTTAAATACTCCTCTTTACTAATGGAGTGACCTTAAACAGATCAGTTCTGTTGAACTGTCTCTTTAGGTGAAAAATCAGAATAATAATACTTGTGGGAACAAGTTCTTATGTAGAAATTCATTTTATAAACATTAAAGAGCTGTACAAATATAAGCAATTCCAAAAGATGCCATAGTGAAGCTAGTCAATAGTTAAAATCTTGAGGCAGCTAAGTGGCTTAATAGATAGAATGCTGGACATAGAGATAAAAAAAAACCCCGAGTTCAAATTCAGCCTCACTCATTTATTAGCTGTGGACACTGGATAAGTCACTTAATCCTGTTTCCCTGGATCTACTAGAGAAGGAAATAGTAAACTACTCTAGTATCTTTGCTAAAACAAAAGAACAAAACCTTCTGGACAGTATGGTTCATGGGGTCATAAAGTGAGATACAACTGAACAATTTGGTCAGCTGGGATAGAGTGATGGGTCTGGATTGAGGAAGACCTGAATTCAAATTTGACCCCAGACACTTACTGTGTGACCATGGGCAAGTATCTATTTGCCTCAGTTTCCTCATCTATAAAATGAGCTGGAGAAGTAAATGGTAAACAACTCCAGTATCTTTGCCAAGAGAACACCAAATGAGGTCATAAAGAGTCAGACATAAGTAAAATGATTAAACAACTATAAAACAAGATCTTATAAATTGACTTACCATTTTCTCCCACTTTCCTGTTGATTTTCTGCAACCAGAGACTATATCTACAAAGCTACCTCTGTGTGTTATCCAGGAAGGACCATGTATAGGTGCTTTTGATAAATGCTCCAGAATGAGAAAAATCTTTTTTTCTGACAGTAATATTAAAGCAGTTTCAAGACAGAATTGATTTGCTTGAACCTATGACAAAGTCAATCAGCAAGTATTTATTGAGGCCATCATAGTGTTTGGAAACTGTTAAAATATAATAAAAATCAGGGGAAGCTAGGTGGCACAGTAGATAGAGCACCTGTCCTGAATTCAGGAGGACCTGAGTTCAAATCCAACCTCAGACTTAACTAGTTGTGTGACCCTAGCCAAGTCATTTAACCCCAATTGCCTTACCAAAATGTGTGTGTGTGTGTGTGTGTGTGTGTGTGTGTAATAAAGATCAAATGCCAGAGGCATTTGGGATCTTAGAAAATTATAAGATCAACATACACATGAGAAAATGAAGGGCCAACTAGAGAAAAGCCATACAAAATATTACTAGGAGGCTAGAGCTAAATGCTCATTCTTATGGTCCACAGATTAGGATTATTTCCATCCCAAATGACATGATTTTTGTCCTAAATGAGATTTTATAAGCTAAATTAGCCTAGTTGAAAAATAGCCTCTCACTTCCTTCTAATATTCCTTTCTCTGGATTCTGATTCCTTCATTCAACTGAAATTGTTCTTTCCAAAATTACCCATGCTCCCTTCATTACCATATTTAATAGAATATTCTCAGTCCTCATTTCAGATCTCACTGTAGCACTTGAGACCCTTGATAAACTTTTTCTACTAAAAAAATTGCTTCTCTATGATCTTTATAACTGCTTTCTCTTGGCTCTTCATTCTTAGTCTCCTTTGTCAGATCTTCGGCCAGGTCAAACTCACCAATTATGGCTTTGTCCTGGGCTTTCTTGTCACCACTTCCATATCATCTCACTTGGTGATTTCATCAGTTCCTATTAGCTCAATTAACCTTTCCACCCAGATGGTTTCTTATAACTTTTTAATCATCATTTATAGTCTCACATCATCCACTGCTCTGTAGACACCACAAATTTAATATCCTATAGGCACATTACTGACTGTATGATCCTGAGCAAGTCACTGAATGACCTGCCTCAGTTTTCTCAACTGTAAAATGGGTATAATAATAGCACATACACCACAAAATTGCTGTAAGGATCAAATGAGATTACATTTGTAAAGAACTTTAGTTCAGTGCTTAAATTGCTACATAAATGCTAGCTATTATCATTATTATCATCTCAGTTTAGGATCTCAAATGGGGCTTCTGATTCCTCATGAGGGAGCTGGACTTGGTGATTATTAAGCTTCTTTCCAATTCTAAAGCTTTGATCCTTTGCATATCACAAATATTAAGTTAAACATTATGCTACATGGTGAGTCTGACAGACATGGCTAGTTAGC
Source organism: Myrmecobius fasciatus (assembly GCA_023553655.1). NCBI lineage: Eukaryota > Metazoa > Chordata > Mammalia > Dasyuromorphia > Myrmecobiidae > Myrmecobius > Myrmecobius fasciatus. The sequence continues at coordinate 290,030 of JAJPUD010000714.1, forward strand.
TCACTAATTATGGTGGAACCATACTGGTGTATAAGAAACCTCACCTTTCAGGGCTAATAACCAACATAAAATCACAGGTAAATTGTCCCCTAAAATGAAGCCTGTTGAAGAAGATTTATGAAAAAAAAAAATTTCACTTTTCCAGGATCAAATCCTCCTTAGAGAAAGGAATGTATTCATGTACATGAATAAACTATTAAAAAATCAACACCATATAATCTTAATCCCTGGAATAACAGAATGTCACTGGAATGCTGGATTTATATGTTGTGAAATATACAGATGAACATATGTATGTGCATATATATATGTATGTATGTTTATATATATGTATATATATATAAATCTAGATAGCAAGAGATTTTCTCTAAGAATCTATATAATTTATATGGAAATTTTAGTGTAAAATATTTCTTGTAGTCCATTGAATCAAACAATTAGAATTGAAAGGGATATTTTACAAATAAAGAAATCAAGGTCCAGAAAGATTAAAAAAATTGCACAAATTTATATAGGTAAGTATGCATTAAAACCAGGATACAAACTTAGGATCTGATTTAAGAAAAAAAAAATCTAGCACTCTTTCACTGGGTTTCTTTGATCCTTTTATTGAAGATTGCATAATATTTCAGTCAGTAATAGAAAGTTAAGTATGCCTCTCAAGAGTCCATAAAGTTCAGACAGGTTCTTATAATGGCATCATGTGGCACTGATATTGGTGAGAGTAAAATGCTTCTTATGTTTGGTGGTATTTATTTTAGCTATAGAACAAAGTTGTTTCTATGTTGTTATATTCTTGAACTGACTTGGTATGCACGTGATTTTGCTTGATTTTTTTTTTTTTTGCTTGAAATTTGCCCATCCTAATGAACATTTTAAAAATTGGTTTGTTGCTTGGAGTAGAATGACACTTCTTTCATATAAAGATACCTTCCTAACATTTCATTGGCATCTTCTAGACTACAAAAATCTGGACAAATGAGACTCAAGAGAAATCTAGAAAAGAGGCATTTTGCTTAAGATATTTCAGATAAACGTGTGGTAGAGACAGAGTTGTGTGTGTGTGTGTGTGTGTGTGTGTGTGTGTGTGTGTGTCTGCATGTGTTTAAGGTTTCCACTTAAAGTTCGGTGCCAAAGCTACAGTACTTATACATTTTCTAAATGTGTTTTAAGCAATAAGTTGTACAACATTTTTAGAACATGTGTTAAGCTATTTCTCTAAGAATGAAGCTCTTAACAAAACATAAGCACTCTGCATGAGATCTTAGCAGCAAAGTGCTTAAAAGATAAAGTAAGAATTGGTACCATGGGAAGAACACCAGCTGTAGAGCACACAGGTCCATTATGAGAAGTATGGTAGTGGGTAGGGAGAAAATGATTTAATCAGGAGTAAAACCAATTTTATTATAAGGGCACGCAGGGGGTGTGGCACCATAGTGAGAGGGACATTTCAAAATATCTGACAGATTTCAACAATGTGAAAACCCCGTTCTTTAAAGTGACAGTAAACCCCATCAGGTCTCTCTTTTTGATGCTATTGTTAACAGTTGACTGTTTAAAGCTGGCCTGCTAAGATGCTGTCGATCTATTTCAATAGCGTGTAGCCAAATAAAAGACTAATTGTTGAAATGCGATCAATCAAAAATGATCACAGGGTGGAAAGAAGGTCTCTTCTGCTTATTTAGTTATGGACAAAATCATTGTTTAGCCAGAAAGGTAAGAATAAAAAGTGAAGGCATGACTCCAGTAAAATGAACAGATTCACCTTTGTTTCTTCTCTGTACTACATCCTGTTAGATAAAGATTGTAACTTTCTATCAGCAGCATAGATGGTAAAAATATACATGTTTTTCATATATATATATATATATATATATATATATATAAATATACATATGTATTTCATTTGGAAACCACTTTCAGATAGCTTTCACTCATGTTTGATTTGAGTCTCTGCCTTTCCCCTATTTTCCTCTCCCCAAAATATACACACACAAAGAGAAACTATTAAGGATGCTCACACTTAGAGTGTCCTTTTATTTCATTCAAGGCAATGCTACAAAAGCAATCATAAAACTGATATCAGAAGGTAATATCAGAACCAGATGAGTGTGAGTTAAAATTGCCTGTTTATTAATAATGATAATTAATAGTAATCCAGTGGTAAATACATGCCCAGGTTACTCTATTGTAAATGAACCTTGGATTTTATGAAATGATTACTATGCTATATAAATGCTATACACAAAAAAAAGACCTGCTTCAAAATTGCACCAGGAGAAATGTAACCCTGTTTGAATAGCAATATCACCTATATGTCTTGTTCCTTGTCCTCATAAATCAGTAGCATCAGGCCCTGTGAATTCCCACAGATCTCCTTCTTGGGTGAAAACTCTTCTTCACCTTCATAATAAGTAGGAAATGGAAGAAAAAAAAATAACTCCCCAGCATAGCTTTATTTCTATTAAAATCTTGATTCTGTTTCTTTAATATTTAAATTTCTCGATTCACTCAAGCTCCACAAGCAAACATTTTTGTCGTTTCTAAAAGGAGTTGGTAAGTGCTTGTGGTTTGTCTTTACTGTTATCATTTTTGACAGCTTTGCATAGCCTGCGTAGGCCAACAGGGGTCTGTCTAATATTGTTGCTGGGCAAATCTTCTTCCCTGAGATGAAAACTAAACAAAATATTTTTGAAGCAGTAAGAAGGAATTAATGTCCTTTCTCTCACAGTACTCTATTCCTTGCTGACATTACATTCAGGCAAAAAAAAGGAGAAAAGTGTTACCCATTATTCCCTTGTACATAGCAAGGCTAACACATGTAAAGCAATAACTCATTTTCTATTGCCATGTTTAGCATATGTCTCCTGTTGGCTCAGCAAGGCCTTTAGGCCGGTCCCTTGAGCCGGCCATCACTGGCAACTCTTAGCCCCTCGGCCTCAAAACCAAATAGCTTTGAATCATGTTGAGCTGTGATGCTAATTTTCATACTGATGCATTATGGGAATAAATGTATCTGACACACTGTGTCAATGGCACTGTCTCTTTGTGTCTCTTGTTTTTTTGTTAGCTGCATTCCTACAGATGGTATTCCATTGAAAATGTTCCCTTCCTACCGAAAGGAAAAAAAAAACATGCACAGCACCAAACCTCTAGGTGCAGAAGGCTGTTAACGGTTGCTGATGATAGTAGGCAAACATTAACATAATAATTAGTGTCTTGTAATTGTTTCATTAAAACCAGTTGTTCCATTTCTCCTCGTGTTTTCCCAGAAGAGAAGCTGAATTTGGACGACAGCCAGTGGGAGGACATCCACGTTGTCACCGGAGCACTGAAGATGTTTTTCCGGGAGCTGCCTGAGCCGCTGTTCCCATACTGCTTCTTTGAACAGTTTGTGGAGGCAATAAGTAAGTACCTCACATTCAGGAGCAGTTAGTGGAATAGCCTGTTTAAAAATACTACTAATAATAGTAATAATAATAATAATAATAAGCAAAGAAGAGCAGACACATTCCCAGTGCTCTCTACCTTCCATTTCAGTTGTTGTAGTATTTGATTGCTTATTATTTCAGGCTTTGCATACTGTCTAAGTTAAAAAATGTATCCAGTCTAGATAGGCCCACTTATTTAAAACAGGCCTCATGAAATGCAAACAAATAGTTTTCCATGGCGACTGACTTAAATGAGTCACCCTTTATATTCTAGCCTCTATCTAGTCTGTTTCAGGATTCCAATGAGTACAAAAGACTCTTTTAAAAAATGGGTACATTTTGTTCAGGTCAATAACTTAAGACATTTCATTAAAGGTCTGCTAAATTACCAACTGAGGCAGTACATTCTCTACTCTTTTTCTTACCCTTACCTACCACCACTGGTAAGTAACCAGCTGTGATTGACTTGTGGACAATGTGAATATTATATTTTTAATGACAAAAGCTTCTTACCTTGTATTAAATTGGTGATGTGTCATAGAGAAATTGCATTTCTTTCTACCCAATGGCTATCATGTAAATTAATAATCAAAGCTTTGGTTTTTTTTATCATTAAGGACTTTTCTTTCTTTCTTTTTTTTAGAAAGAACCACTTTTTAAAAAGTAATATTTATATACACATATATACATACATATATATGTACACATACATATATATGTATGTATATATGTGTGTGTTTCTTTTTTCTGAATGTAAGGAAACTTCTCCCATGGATACTCTGAGAAGCAAGAAACCAACACATCTCTAAATTTAATATCTTAGGGTACACTTATGAGAATTGTGACAGCTTGGAAAAAGTTGCCTGGCAAGCAGGCTCATTTTTTTTAAGGGGGAAAAAAGCTTGCAAGCCTAGCAGGAGCTTAATTAAAGTCCAATCGAGAAAAATCTCCAAGAAAAAAAAAAAAAAAGCTCGACTTAGGAGGTCTGGTCTTTGATGACTGTCTGTGCAGAGCTCCTATTAATGGGAATGGGAATTTGGTAAGCCCACATTGGACAGCAAACTTGTCAACATGCCCTTTCATTCACTTTTCATTTTGCAAAAATTTTCATACTCATATAAGGTCCGGGAAAACTGATGTCAAGGGGAATAAAGCAGAGGTGATTCTCTCAGGATCTTTCTCTTCTTAGTGTTACAATTACAGAGTTTTCTTTATTTCTTTTCTTTTCTTTTTTAAGTGCAAGGAACAATGATCATCAATGGATTTTCAGGGTAAGGGAAACATTTTTTCTGCATTTTCTGGCTTTTTATTTTATCCACTCCCATAGAATGGGAAGGATAATCAAGAATCAGATACAATATCTTTAGGTAAAAAAATACCAACCCTGGTTGTACCTATGTTCTGACTTACTATGATAAATACCACCTAAATTTTCCCTTAGCACATCTTCAAATTGGATTTTTGCAATCCTTTCAGTCCCTACTTCTCCAATTGGAGAAAGCAAATGGTCCTAACCCACCATGAGCACACAAAACCTTTGGTTTGACACAGGAAATAGCACCATTTAATAGCAGCCCTCCACTTGTATGTGTCCCTGATTGTTTTGGTCAGAAAGGCATATGGCTGGAGTTGATATAGGTCAAGGTTGAGGTGGACAGAATTTTGTCACTGGCTATGGAAGCCACCTCCTACAGTGGAGTTCAGCTCAAAGAGCTAATCTGTGAGGAAGGAAACAGAGAAAAACAGAAACAAATAGGGAAAAGAATGGAAGTAGCCTTCATCTACTAGTGACCAAGAGGAAGGGCCTACTGGCCAGGTGAAGTGGTAGAGAAATATACACTAATGATGATAATCCAAATCTATTAGCAAGCAGGCAGATGTTTCCTAATATGCATATTCTTGGTCTAACTTTGAAGTCCCATTGCCATAGCTTTTTGCTTAGGAATTGTGAAACCAAGGGGAAAAGTGTCCAACACGGTTCCATTTCCATTCATTTGTTCAATAAGCATTTGTGAAACACACTATTTACCAGATACTCTACTGCTAACACAGCCACACAAAGACAAAAATAAATTTACTCCTATTTTCAAGGAACAACAACATGCACACTGAATAATATATAAATGTAGTCTACTATTGAGGACAACTTAAGCAAAGGCACAGATAGAGAAAACAGAATGCTCAAGCATGAGGAGCAGCAAGCAATTTGGCTAGAATGTAGAATGCAAGAAGAAGCAATATCTAATCAGTTTATAAAGATAGGCCAGAACCAGATAATGAAGGGCTTTAAAAATGAGCCTGAAGAATGTGTATTTTATTTTAAAGGCAACAGGGAGATACTGGAACTTCTATGCTTTAATATTGGATTACTTGCCATCTAGGGGAAGGGGTGGGAGAAGGGGGGAGAAAATTGGAACACAAAGTTTTGCAAGGGTTAATACTGAAAAATTATCCATGTATATGTTTTGAAAATAAAATGTTTTAATTAGAGCAAAACAAAATAAGGTTTTAAGGTTAAAAAAAATAAAATCTATGCTTTAGGAATTTCTGTATAACAACTATGTGGCCTGTGGATTAGAGAGGAGAAAGAGCTATGCCAGCTTTATAGTCAGGAAGCTATGTGGCAATTATCCCAATGGTAGGGGATCCTGATTTAGAGGGGTGATCATTTGAGAGGAAAGAAGAGGGCAGATTCATTTTTTTTTTCCAGAGGTAGAATGAAGGAGATGAGAACTGATGACATATGAAGAGAAAGAGAAAAAGTAAGAACTTAAGAATGATTCTAAGATTATAAGCTTGGCTAACTAGAAGGGTGATAACTTCATTTGATATTTTTCTTTGTCAAGCCATTAATTATTTGTTACAACAACACCCTATTTCTCAGACACTATTTATGACAGAAAGGAGATCACTTGCCCCTCTTGAACCCATCATTTAGTTTCAGGAAATTCAACATCCTAGCCCAGCTGTGTGATTGCAGCATTCTAGTGCCCAGAGCCCCACGTACATATGTTCAGGGTAAGGCTACACAGACCTTTGTTTCGATCCAAATCCCTAACTCTCAGTTTCCAATAGCTAGGAAGGGACCATTCCCATTGACAGATATTACAAGGTCCACAGCTTTGTCTCATGAGAACACAAGATTCTTTTCTTACCTTCCTCTTCTACCTTTTTCTCAGGATTCTTCTAGACAATGTTTAAGGTTGGAGATATTCTTTTGGTCTCATAATGAAAGTTCTAGTAGGATTAGTGCTAAAGTTAAAAGGTGAAAAGTGAAATGCCAGCAGAAGGAATGCCCTTGCATGCCTCAGAAGTTAATGACCTCTTGTGATATTAGAAAGATTGCTGAACATTTTGAAGAACAGAAAGCATTTACTTTTTTAAAATAGTTTTCTTTTGGGATTGAAAATAAGCATTATTATGACACTTTGCAAATGTCATAGTGATCTTATATTGGATAATACCCATTAGAGTAACAAAAAATAAAATTAAAAAGAGAGATTCTTTTATATTTCAGAATCCACATGCTTCAATCATTGAATTGAAATTTTATCCTTAATGCCAAGGCAATTGGGTCACCCATAGGTCATTTCTTGAGAATTTAACCTACTCACTGAGAAGACTTAATTCCTTGGAAATGACTTGTGCTAAAGCCATTATTCATATTTTAAATGGGAGCTAGGTAGAAAAAACCCCACAGCTATAGCTTTTTTATGGTAGGTGATGCAATCTCGCTGACATAGGACTATGCAGTGAGACCAGGCATTTCCAGGGTAGATGAGATGTTACAAGAAGTAGGATGGTGGATTGTACCATCTTCTCCTTCCCCTTCCTCAAGGGCCATACAGGTATGCAAGACTCAATTCGAGGAATAGAAAAATCTGCCCAATTTTAGCCTCCACAGTTTTTGAAGGACAAAGGAAACCTGGAGAGGGTTAAGAGAAGAGCAGCACAAATCACTGAGATGATTTAGTTGAAAGTAAAGATGACTGAGGGGTGACTTAATAGCTGGCTCCAAATATCTGAAGTGCTGACCAGCTGTTCTTGTTGTCACAGAACATTACTAAATGAAATGGACTTAAATTTCAGCAAGGCCAATTTAGGGTAGAAATAAAGAAGAACTTCCTGAAAGTAAACATAATTAAATAGATTTCCAAAAGGCCGATTGAATATTCCCGGATATCTCTCCTTCTTTAAAACCTGGAATACATAACTATTTATTTGAATGGCTTAAATATTGCACAGCATGAAGATGTTTTCTACTCCAAGAATTGTTTTATTTCATTTTTCTGCTGCCCATTGCCTCCCCATCCCATTCCCAATCCTTTCAGTCTGAGGCCATGTCCTGATATTAACAGTACCCATTTCAGGTTTTTCCCCTCCAGGTTTTTTTTCTTGTGACTTCTCTTACATGAGGCACTTTTAAATATAGATTATTTCCCACATTTCCACTCTGCCTTCTCATAAAATCCCAACTATTATCAGACCTCAGAAAAGAACTAGACTGTTTGGAAGAGAAAAATGAAGAAAGAAAGAATGTTGGTTTCTTCTTTTATGTTATTTATCTGAAAGGAAAAATGGAACTTATTTCTTCTTTTTAAAAACATAAGCCCTAAATTCACCCACAAGAGGAACTGAACAAGTCACCAAGTTCTGGTCAAGCCTCGATACAGTGGAAGATTCTGCTCAGCAGTTTTGGATTCAGTTTACAATGAACCAATTTGCTAATAAATGGTGTTTTGAGGTTTGATACTTTTGTGTCCATGTGCAATTCTCCTTTGTGCAGTAAGTGAACAAGTTGCTGTGTCTTTCTTTGTTCTTCCTTCACACATCCCCAGAATACATTTCTCTACTTATTAACCTAAAGTACCTACATTGGCATCTTCTACAATAGCAGCAAGCATTTACTAGGCATTGCCAAACACTGGGGACTTGAAGAAAAGCAGAAAAGATGATTCTTGCCTTCAGGGAGTTTACATTTTAATGGAGGAAACAAAATACACAAAAACTTAGGGAGTTCACTGATGGCTTGTTCAGTTTCTTTTCTGAAATGGGTTTGTTTAATAATAATTTTATCTTATGTTTATCTGAAGAATTTATATTTTTGTAAATATCTATACAATTCATTTAGATTGTCAGATTTATTGGCATACATTTGGACAAAATATTTCCTAATGATTGCTTTAATTTCCTTTTTATTAGTGGTAGTTCTAAAATTTATATTTTTGATACTGGAATTTGGTTTTCTTCTTTTTTAAAACCAATTTAACCCCATTTTATTTTTTTTCATAAATCAGTTCTGTTTTATTAGTTCGAGTTTTTTTCACTTTCAATTTTATTCATCTCTCTTTTGATATTCAGAATTTATAATTTGATATTTAATTAGGGATTTTTAATTTAGTTTTTTCTTTAGCTTTTAAAATTTCATGCTCAATTCATTGATCTTTCTCCATTTTATTCACATAAGCCTTTAGAGATATAAAATTTCCCCTAAGAATTGCTTTAGCTACATCTCATTGTCATTCTTTTTGATGAAATTATTGATTACTTTTATTTTTTTTGATCCACTTAATCTTTAGAAATAGAATTTTCAGTTTTCATTTAACATTTTAGCTATGACTTTATTATATATGTTTTATTGCATTATGATCTGAAAAGTATGCATTTAATATTTCTGCTTTACTTCATTTGATTATGAGATTCTTATTTCTTAATATATGGTGAATTTTTATGTAGGTGTCATCTTCCACTTAGAAAAAGGTATATTGATTTAAATGGGGATCCATTTAATTTTCTTCAGATGTCTATCATATCTAATTTTTCTAAAATTCTGTTTACCTTCTTAATTTCTTGTTTATTTTGTCATTCAATTTATCTAGTTGGGGGGGGTGAGATCCCCCATTAGTATAATATTATCTATTTCATCCTCTAAATCACTTAACTTATCCTCTAAGAATTTGGATAGTATACTACTTGGTGAATATATGTTTGTTTAGTAGATACTACTTCATTGTCTGTGGTACCTTTTTTGGCAAGATGTAGTTTTTCTCCTTGCTTCTTTTGATTAGGTTTAGATTTATTTTGGCTTTGTCTGAGATGAGGATTGCTACTCTGTTTTTTTTTTTTTTTTGTTATTGGGGTTTTTTGGGGAGGGGTTTTGGCTGCAGTATAATCTATTCTTCTCCAGTCTATTATTACCTGTATGTGTGAGCACACACACACATATATACTTCAAAGGTGTTTCTTGTAAACAACATATTAGGAATTTCCAGTTTTAAATCTACTTTGCTATCCATTTTCATCTTATGGGAGAATTCATCCCATTCACATTCACAGTTATGATACTAGCTGTGTGTTTCCCTTCATTCTCTTTTCTCTGTTGATACCTTTCTCTCTCTTTTCATTCTGTACCTCCTCACCAGTGTTTTGCTTCTGACCATGACTTCCCTCAATCTGTTCTCTCTTCTATCAGGACCTCTCATTTTCTTTCCTTCTTCCCTAGAGGCAAGGCAAATGTCTTTACCCAACTGAGTGTTCATGGTATTTCCTTTCTGAGCCAAATCTGATGAAAGGGAATTTCAAACAATGCTCACCCTCTCCCATCTTTCCCTCTATTGTAATGGGTCTTTCATGTTTCTTCATCTCAAAAGATAGTGCAGCTTAGACATGGTCATTTAAAAAAAACATTGTGGCAGAGGATAACTGAAGACTAGATTCTTAGTAATTTCGCTAAACTGGATACTTTTATGAATTCTCAATGAAATCCATAGGAATGCAAAAGGCTTCATTCTAACTATCCACACTGGAGAAACAAAGTGAATCCATCAACTAAGAAGCACTATTTGAGTGCTTTATGTTAAACACTAGGGATACAAACATAAAAATGAGACAATCCCTATCCTCAAAGGGCTTGTCACATGTTAGTCAGACTATGAAATAAAGTCTGAAAAATGCATCAATTTAGCCAAACAATGTAAATACTATAGATAATAGTTCAGATGAATGATATAGTTTGGACCAAGAATTGAAAAGGAGGAGCTAGTTTTGCAACTCATTTGGGAAACTGCACAATAACTCCAAACTACAAAATCCCATGTCTTTAATGGTAATATTATCTTGATAATAATGTATAGATATGAATAGTGAAATAGTACCATCTCAAAAGAATCAAAATGACAAGTAACTCAAAACACATGGGAATATCAGCTATAACATTTCCAAATATGAACTTTAAAAGACTTTTTCAAGGACACATATGGCCAGAAATGGAGGTAAACTTGCAATATAGCAAAAATGAAAGATACCAAATATCTAAGTATATGGATGACACCAAGATTTTTCTTAAGTCTAGAAACATCTCCATCATGATGGGCTTTTCATCTTTATTAGTAAAGAAAGTACTCTGTATTAAAATTAAAAACCATTTGTGTATATCAGGCAAATAACTAATAAAATAATAATTGGATATCAGCTCCATGAATTTTTTTTTTGGTCACATGTAAATGATTAATTTTGAAACCCTGAAGTTAACAACTACTTTAAGAAAAAAAAAAAAAAAAACAAACACAACTATATCCACTAAGAGCATATCATAAATACCCAAAAACATCACAAAGATATAATTGAATAAAAATTTATATTAATTTTATGATGACTTCTAATGACCTCCAGGAACAACTCAGTTCTTCATGTGCTATTTTAAAAAACTGAGGTAACACGTAAGATGAAAATCAGACTAAAATGAGCAGACCAAATTTAAATCCTTTTGCAAAGTATCATAGCTAGTCCTACCTTCTAATTTTACAGATGAAACTGAGGCCCAAAGGAAAACTTGTCTAAGATCACAAAGGAAATAGGTTTAAATCCCACCTCACTTGTGGGTAGTAACCTATGTACTTCAGCTTCAGTCAGAAAGTATTAGAGTTTGTTTTTTTTTTCTGTTCCATTTTGTCTTATACTTGTTTCTTCCCCTTCCTCCCCTCCCCGCCACTGTTAACAGAATGGTCTACATATGTGTTTAGGGTATACTTGATGAAAATATGTGAAAGGAATAGGTAGGCTTTTAAAAATTACTAGTTATAAAACAGATTACATCTTTATAATTTAACAATTAATAAAAAGTTACAAAGAAGACAAGATACCAATATGCTTAATGGTTATTTATTGGTACTATTACTACTAATAGTACTACTAATAATATTATGTTTAATTATTTTACTCCTATCCAACTCTTTGTGACCCCTTTTGGAGTTTTCTTGGCAAAGTTTTAGAGTATTTGACCATTTTATAATTCAATTCATTTTACAGATGAAGAAACTGAAGCAAACAGGGTTAAGTGATTTGCCCAGGATTACATAGCTAGCATGCGTCTGATATGAAATGCCAAATATGAACTCAGGAAGATGAGTCTTGCTGATTCCAGATCTAGAACTCTGTCCACTGTACCACTTATTTGTCCCTATTATTAGTAATAGTACTATTAGGAAAAGGACTATTTAATAATTTAACTTATAGTAATAGTTGAATAATAATAGTATACTAATTATTACTACTAATAATAATGTATGTGCTGTGTGACCTGAAGCAAGTCAGTTCATCTTCTTTGCCTTAGTTTCCTTTTCTGTACAATGATTTAAAGAAGGAAATTTCTTTTGCAAGGATAACCCCAAAAGGTGTCACAAAGAGTTAGATAAGACTAAACAACAACACTAATAGTAGTAATATTTGACTTGTCAAAAAAAAAAAACAACCAAGGCATTCTTTCTACAGAGTTTTTTGCTGATATATTGAGATTTTATGAGATTTCTTGATAAAATTAATTAGATAATTAGTCTAAAGAATTGAAACATCCTATAATTAACTTAAATTATAGCAAAGACCAAAAAAATAACATATTTGTCAACAACATTTTTTATTTTGATCAAGGGTTTCCTATAAAAGGTACATGAATCTCTATGAACACTGAAGTACTCCAGAAACACTGTTAGTGGATCAACTGAATCGATAGTTTTGAGTCTCAGGACTAATGCTATCTTCAACAAGTTGTACAAATACTAAAAGAGATTCATCTAACAGTTAATACTGGAAAAGCCAAATGGATATCCAGCTAGCTGGTACCTTACATAAAAATATTACAGCCGGAATCAGGAAGACTTGAGGTCAAATCCAGACTCAGATACTTAGCTGTGGAATTCTATTCAACTTCCCTCAGCTTCAATTTCCTTTATATGAAAAGGGGAAAATAGCACCTACCTCTCATGGGTGTTTTGAGAATAAAATGAGCTATTGTAAGATTAATCTAGGTTCAAAATTTGCATTTCAACAGGCATAGCATTAAAGAAGTTAGGTATAAGTTTATTACTGTTCAGGACCTTGATTTAAGTAAGACATAAGGGAAGAAGAATCTCATAGCACAAAAGTAATACACAATTAAAAAATGCAGTGGTCACTATAACAAACAACATACAACATACATCGTCACCACTCCGAGGAAGCACCAACTTCTAAATTCCTTGGCTGAGCATACTCATGGGCATAGCTATTCAGAGTCTTGAGTGGGAGCCATTCCTAGGCAAGTCATATAAGACTTCCTAGCCCAAATCCTCAAAGTCCCCTTCTACTAAGGAGTTTTTATAGGCTGAGAACAAAGAAGGCCCTATGGTAAGTATTCATAATTGATATGACTTTTGAGACATAGCAGTTTCTCAGGTACAGGATGCTCCATCACAAGAAGCCCACCAAGGAGAATATTTGTCCATTCCTTTAGGGGGATTACGTTTACTCCAAGAACTGGCCAGGGTGACCAACCCTTCTTGTGTTTCCTGAGATTCTATCAAATAACTATGAGCATGTTCCAAAGTTCTCAGCAAACAAATTTACACAAAGGCATGCCCAAGACTCACTGGCCTTCCTCACTAGGAGTCCTTACAGCTATTTGCAAAGCATTTTGCAAACCTTGCAACTCTGTAGAAATACTAGCTATTATTATTATTATTATTATTATTATTATTATGTGCACTTGGATGCATAATACATTGGTTTAATTTATCAGGACTACAAGACAGGAGTATAAGTAGATGATAAATCTGGCCAAAAATTGAACAGGAAGAAGACAGTGGATTGGATCATATGTGGGAAACTGTGCCAAATTTTCAGTCATCCCAAATTCCTCAGTGTGAAACCTTTTCTTTTCATCACAGGAATTCTTTTACTAATACTATAAGATTGTAAAAGGTGAAAGATACAAATGACCCAAAAAGCTTTAAGCCGACTTAGGTTATACTTAGTCTGTGACATATTTCTGACAAAGATTTTCATGCAAGAGATGAAGTAAAAGATGACAATGAGCAAAATTATGAACAGAAAAAGAAGTGGATTGGTCATGTAGCAATAGTGAGGAATGAAGAAATGAGCAGTTCAAAAGCTGCTATAATACCCACAAAATACCAAAAAAAAAAAAAAAAAAACAACCCTAGGCTTGCAATCTCTAGCACATGAAGGAGATTGTCTGTGAGGGATCAACAGAACAATATGGGCAAGAATCACAGATAAAAAAGCATGAATAGATAGATTTGATCTACCAAATCAGATTTAATACTTACTTTGAGATCACAGATCTATGGAAACATTATTTTAAGAAGAGATAAATAAATAATGGTTATTTTTGGAAGGAAGAAAATAAGCATTTATTTAGCACCTGTGTCAGTCATTCTTATAATCTAATTGCTTTATAACTATTATTTCATTTGGCCCTCACAAAAATCCTAGGAAGTAGATGTTATTATTATCCCCATTTTGCAGTTGAAAAAACTGAGGCAGGTGGAGGTTTGTGATTTACTTGCCCAAGGTTACCTAGTAAGTAAGCATCTAAAACTAGATTTGAACTCATCTTTTTGACTGAAGGCTCAGTGTTCTATCCATTTTACCATTATTTAAAGCAATTTTTTAATACCTTTGTCAAATTGGTAACTGGGAAAGTTAGGCTTTGTACCACTCCAAATAGTTCAAGGTCTATATTGTCCATGAGAAAACAGTGTATTCACAGTAGATCAAGGGTTGGCATTGGGGTAAAGATAAACAAGGTTCAAGTTCTATTTCTTATACATGCTATCATGAATCAGGAAAAATCACTTAACTATTCTGAGTCCTATAGGCAACTAACATTGTAAGTTGTAGAAATGTGAAAATACAGCACCTTTAGAAAGAGTTCCCATGTTGAGATCTCCCTACACTGACTGAATTATAAGAACAAATGATCTGAGTTAGAATTAGGGTTAAGGTTTGGATTTGGGTTTGGGTTTGATTAAGGGTTAGGTTCTACTAAATTTATCAAGTTTTGAGGATAATCTATGACTTTTCATGTCACAGAATGAACAAGAATATCTTCTTTGATTAATACAGGTCATCATGAAGGCTTTGTTCAAAGACCTCTCTTAGGAGAATCTACCTCTTCTTGAGATAAGATAGTCCATTCACTTTTGAATGACTCTGATAGTTGAAGGTTTATGTTGATAGCAAACCTAAATCTATTTTCAGCTTCTACCTATTATTTCAAGTTCTCTACTATGAAGCCTGAATTGTACCTGGAAATTCAGCAAATAAACCTTACTAGAACTAAATTGTTCGTAAAACTGCTGCACAAAATCACATGAACATAGCATTACTCTGTGTAAATTAAAGAGCAATTGTTTTAATTGACGTCACCATACCATTCATCCCAATCTACATGGAATGAAATGATCTCAAAATATAAAGACATAGCTGAAGAGTTGCTGTTATTGTTTTTTTTGTTTGTTTGTTTTGTTTTTGTTTTTCTTAATAAGAGAAAAGGGTAAAGTATACGGGATTCCTTTCACCATTTTTACTTCTGTAGTAGTTCCCAGAAATGCTTTCAGTGAACCTCTAAGAGATCAATATTTCTATTCAATTAAAAAAAACATCATTTTTATTCACCAAACATCCTTTTATTCATTATGCATGTCCACCAAATATTAAACATAAAGGAACAGTAGAAAAAAAGGAAAAACCTGAACCAGGACCATTTCTATATAAATTGCATCAAACTTAATCCCTGAGAGTAATACTAATTATTGTGAAAATAAGTGATTATTGTTATTATTGCTGTTGTATAATAGACTCATATTGAACATGGAGAAGGCAAATTTACACAAAGAAACCTTTCATAAGCACAGGCCGTAACCCTAATGTTGACCAGGCATCTCACAAAGGCTTGCCATTGATCACAAGAGGATCCAGTCAAAAAAGTATTGATGGCTTGGCACAATCCATCCCCACTTGTGAAATGGAACTCATACAACATGCCCAGCTGTCAGCTAGTCAGTAACATCATTTTCATACACAAAGGACGACAGCTAAAGACATTGTAGTTTGGAGAAACAATTTCTCAGTTGCATGCTCTAATGGTTTTCTCCATGGTAATCATACCATTGTGCTGTTAAAGTATTGTTTGAATAGGTAATTGAAAAAAAATTCCCAGTCAAATATCTTTGTAAATATTTTCTTTACTCTTGACTTTATGCTGCCCTTTGGTCAAACTATTTCTGATGCATCGTCAACTCTGTTATGACACTCCTTGGGAGAAAGGAAACAGAGCTTGTAAGACACTTGACTAAAAACGGTTGCTGAACATAAAAGTATGATAGTGACAAATTGCCTTAATACAAGAGAGAGTAAAAAATGGAATATAAAGGACCATTCCTTCTGGGGAGGGGGGGACAGAGGTGCAGAAATAATATAAATGGAAAAAATAGGCTTTTTGGTGCTAAATCAAGGAAGGTTGAAAATAAGTAGGTTTTTATATAAAAGAAGTCTTTCTGTACAAGTTTCCATAGCAAGTTAACATTTATACTTGGCATTTTTTTATTGCTGTGCTATTTTTTGTTTTTGTTTTTGTTTTTTTTTTTGCAAACTGGAAATGGAAATTTTATGGTAGGTTCCTGGTCTGTCTCAATTCATGCTAATTATATTTTGAGAGACAGAAAGCGACCATGAGCATGTGCACGCACAAGAGCAAGAACTGACTAGAGCCAATTGGCTTGCTGCACAGGTGTCTTCATAAGAATAGTTTTAGTGCTAGATAATAAATTATATCCCAATCCACTTTGCTTAATAGACTCCTTTGCAAGTTGAGCTATGTGGATCAAAACTAAACGTCAAAATTTGAAATAGAGATTCATAGAATAATTATATGCTAACCCCAGTAGAAAATCTAATAGTCATCTTTTTACATTTTTCTGAGAATTTTTATTTCCCATATACTTTATCATATATTTAAAAGTATCATTTTGAAAAGTTATAAGTTCTTCAAGATAAATAATTAGTCTTCATGAATCAGATACATGAGCATGCTTACTCCTATAATATGTACGTTGTTTCTTAAACAGAAAACAATTTCTTCTCAGTGAAAAGCAGGTTGAAATTTTATTTATGGTAGATTGCTTTGGCAACTCTAGAAACAAGTTACTAAACCCACCCCATCAACCAGAAAAAATACCCGTGGGGCTGCAATGAGGTAGGACATCCAGGCTCCCATACATGAACACTGACAACATTTTGAATTTCCTTTTCATTCTGCAACCTCACCAGAAGTTTGTATGGAGCCTACAAAATTCATCATATTCAGTCTTCTCATTTTATTTGATTTTATTTATTTTTTATTTTTTGCTGGGGCAATTGGGGTTAAGTGACTTGCCCAGGATCACATAGCTAGGAAGTGTTAAGTGTCTGAGACCAGATTTGAACTCAGGTCCTCCTGGCTTCAGGGCTGGTGCTCTATCTACTGCACCACCTAGCTGCCCCAGTCTTCTCATTTTAAAGGTAAAAAAAACTGAGGTTCAAAAAGTTTGTCACTTTTCCAAGCTTACAGAGGAAGTAGTGATGGATTCAATCCTCGCTTCAAATCCAGTGCTAAGCTGATAACTGGGAAAATCATGGATAAGTAAGCAGAAATAAAATCAGGGAGAGAAGCTAGTAGAGAAAATGGTGAGCTCCATTTGAACATGATCAGTTTAACATACCAGGTGGAAATATCCCGCAGACATAAGGAAATGTGGAATAAAGCAGATAGAAGGTTAGAAAGAGGAGAGAAATGCAAGTGGGACAGAGAAGAGAAAAGGTAATTGATGAGCAAAGTCCTTATGAAAGTAAGAATAAGAGAAGATGGGCTCCAAAACACAGGTGGAAAGATTAAAAGGAGGGGCACTTTCCTTTCAGGTACAGTAGTAAAAAAAAAAAAAAAAAAGTGACTGAAGATAAAGAGAAGTTTTAAAATGGAGAAAAACTACGTTATTATAGTGAAAATTAATTTTGCATTCTGCAGAACTGGGTTTGAATTAAGTTCCTACTCACTGCTTTATTAACTCAGAGTAGGATTCTACAGGCATGCCATATCTTTGAGTCTCTTTCTTTGGCTGTAAAATGAAGATTACCTCTTAAGTCCCTTTGATCTTTCAATCTTATGAAGGTTAAATGATCTCAATAAAAGATGTGAAATGTAAGGGCATGTATGTCTTTATACAAATCCTTTGCCCCAAACAGTCTTTTCAGTAGGCACCAGATGTTCTTCTCTTAGCAGAAAAGTCAAGAAATGAGTTTTCCTACTAATTTATGAGAGAGAAATTTAATATAAACCTTTCATAAAGTATGTTCTAAACTTCATATGGAATGAGAATCTTTCTCTATATTTCTTCTCTCTTATTAGGAAAAAAAGAACTATTTTCGACACTTGTTTAAGATGTATTTTTCCTCTTGTGATTTTTTCCCCTCGTTGTAGTAACTTTAGAGTTAAGTTACAGACATCATGTATGCTAGAGAAATATAAATTCCCAATGGAAATTCTGCTCATGGTGGAATAGCAGAACACCCAAGCTGAGAAATACCCAGTAGTTTGGATAATGGACATTTTCCCTAAAGATTTACTGGTGTGTTTTTACCTACACTTTGGGGAATAATAAATTCATGGAAGATGGCTATTCTTCTGTAGTAAGAATTGATGATTCTGGTTTCAAAGACAAAACTGCTTTGTTTTGGAAACTGTAAAGTGAACAATAATAGTGGATATTTTAATATTAATGTGGCTAAGCTGAAAATATTAATTTTCCATGAGCTTAAGCTATCTCATGCTTGTTAACAAGGAAAATAATGACCCAATTGGGATAATTTTGATCCTTTTTAGAAAAAATGAAAATATTTTTAAAAATCATTGTACATCATAGTTATAAAGAGTTTCATCTTTATAGTTATATATAGTTTTAACTTTATAGTTATAATATAAACTTATTGGTTTATATGTGCTCTATTTATTAGTATTATACATTGAGAGGTAGCATAGTAATATGTATAAAAAGCTAAACACTTAGATTTAAAAAATTTAGATTCCAGTCTCATTGCTGAAACATCATAGCTGTGTGATTCTGGAAATGTAATTTATTGTCATAGTGTCCCAAGCAATTCTATATAGTTTCAGAATAGTTGCTGATCCCAAGTCTCCCACAGGCTGTAACTTCATCTGCCACTCCCTGTGTGAGGAGGTCATTTGATGCTAGCAATACACAATATCATCATCTGCCACATTGCTGGATCTCACACTCACAAGGGAAGGCTTTCAACATTCTAATTATTGCTTCCCTAACTGAGCTCTGTGTAGCCACTAATGCTCAATCTAGACTTATTCTTCAATGAGTAGCACATTCCCCATCCCAGTGATTGATTGTATCTCAATTCTGTCATATATAAATTCTATTCTCCATGCTACATTTACTTCCATCCCCCTCAAGCCCACTCCCTAAACCTGTTTTCCACTCCAGATGTAACCACTTTTCTCACTATCCTTTCTGAAATGCCTGCTCCATAATTAATAAACTTGCTTTCTCTTTCCACCATTTCTCACTGAGATTTTGCTCCTTCCTATAGATACTGTTATCTGTAGCCAACCTTTCCAGTACTGTTTGTACTTTCATTCATATTCTTAAGTCACTGGCCATGGTCCACATTATTATTCCCATATTCTCCCCCTCCTGCCATCATTCAGTAATCTCTCCTCTTTTGAGGTTCATTCAATTCAAATTTATCACCCAGTCAAAATTCTAACAGGTATTATTGATTGACTCCTACCACATACTTTCTTTCCTCAGTGAGGCTTCAGAACCTGATTCATAGTTTCTCTCTGTATCAACTCCTGTCCTCATACTAGGGTATCTACTGATATTTCCTCAAATACTCACCCTTCCCAGGTCCCAAACTACTCATTTCTCATGGCCTAGTTCTCTACTCTACTTCGGTTAGTCATACCCACCCACAAATGTCCCATTTAGATGTGCATGAACTCTAAATTTCCTATATCTGAACATAATCTTTTTTTTAAAAGGATTATAACTTTTTCTGTTTTATGACTTATGACTGCTAAACTTGTTCTTGTCTTCACTGTGACCTCCAATCCCTTCACCCCTCAGTTTTTGCACCATTACCCTTATATTAACTCTTTACTCTTAATCTGGACTATTTATCCTTACCTAACTCAGCCTCTTATTCAATCAGGTCAACTCTATGCTACCCTCTACCTAAAGTTTCTTGCTCCTTTATCCTTTTGGTGATCATGTCTTGTCAAACTCCAATTTTATATTATGCCCACCATTTGCCACTTTTGTTCCTAATCAGAACTGGAGAAAATCAAGAAACCACGTTGATGGACAGATGTATATTAAGTAACATCAATTGGCCCCTTTACCCTGGCAAGGCCATCTTTTTTCACCTCCCAGATTGATTCACTTTTCCACTTAACATACTCTATTTCAAGCCTTTTAATATGTCCCCCAGCCTCCCATGACATCCCACCCTGAACCTTTGCACCTGAAGACCTTGCCTCATATTTCACTCTGAGTGCTTCTTATTCCCCATCTCATATCACTCAGACATATTTCTCAGCTATCTCCTTTGCACTTGTCTCAATTGAAGAGGTAGCCCTTCATCTTGGCAAGATAAACCATCCTACATATACTGTGGATCCTATTCCATCTCATCTTCAGCAGCAGATTGCCACCTCTATTATCCCTGCTCTTCACTAATCTTTAACCTTTCCCTATCTACTCACTGCTTCCCTGAAGTCTATAAACTTATGCCCATCTTCCTCATCCTAGCAAAATCCCCACTTGGTCTGACTGTTCCTGTGCTTATTTCATGCAGCACCTTCTCTTCATGGCTAAACTCCTTGAGAATGTCATCTGAAGTATCTGTTCTTCCTCTCTTCACACTCACCTATAAATCCTCTGCAGTCTGAATTCCAATCTCCTCATTCAGCTGAAACTATTCTTTTCAGAGTTATCAGTGATTGCCTAATTGACAAACATAATGACCTTTTCTCAATCTTTAGCCTTTGATTTGTTGGTCATTCTTCTCTTCTCTATTCTTTCCTCTACCAATTTCTGTAACACTTGCTAGATCCTCTTTCTTAACTATCTGAAAGTTTTTTCTAAGTTTCTTTTGCTAAATCTTTAACCACTATGAGTCTTCCCCAACGATCTGTTCTAGGACTTATTCTCTTTCTACACTTTTTCAATTCCTAAGGGTTTGATTACCATCTCTATGCAAATGATTTCCAGACCTACATATCCAGCCTTAACATCTCTACTGAAGTCCGTTCTTACATCACCAATTCCCTCTTGGACATTTCAAACTGCATTTTCCATAGAAATTTCAAACTCAAAATGTTCAAAACAACTTGTCTTTTTTCCCCAAAAAACTCTTTTTCCCCCATTTCCTTATCACTGTCAAGGGCAATGCCATCTGAGTTACCCAGGCTTACCACCTTGATAGTATTCTTGATTCTTCACTCATACTTAACCCACAAACCCAATATTTTACCAAATCTTGACATGTAATCTTCACAACATCTCTTAAGTCATCACCTCCCCATTCACCCAGCTCCTATCCTGATCCAGGCCCTCACTATCACAAAGATGAACTGTTAGAATTGCTGTCTCCTTAGTCTCTCTTCCTCAAGTCTATCCCCAATCTAAGTCATCTTCCACACAGTATATAAAACTAAAGCAGAAATCTGATCAAGTCACTTCCATGTTTAATAAACTCATGGCTCCCTATTATATAAATGTAAAATCCTGTTTGACTTTTAAAGCCCTTTACTTGGTCCCTTCTTATCTTCCAATTTTCTTATACTTTACTCTTCTAACTTACTCTGTGATCAAAAATACTGGCCTTCTTTCTGGTCCTCAAACAAGAGTTTCCATCCCCCATTTCTGTGCCTTCTCACTGATTGCTTCCCATGTCTGGAACTCTTTCTTTCTTCATTTCTGTCTGCTGGGTTACCTGACTTACTTCAAGACTCAGCTCAAATTTGCAAATTCTGGAAAAAGGACTTTCCAGGTCTTGCTGACCCCAGATTATTTCTGAGATTCTTCCCATTTACACTGTCATATATATATATATATATATATATATATATATATATATATATATATATTTTGCTTTTTGCTTTTTGCTGAGGCAATTGAGGTTAAGTGACTTGCCCAAGGTCACACAGCTAGGGAATGTTAAGTGTCTGAGACCAGATTTGAACTCAGGTCCTCCTGACTTCAGAGTTGTTGCTCTATCCACTGCAAAACCTACCTGCCCCTAACTGTCCTATATCTTGCAGGTACAATTTTTTTTTTCACATGTAACTATTTTTAGAATATGAGCTTCATAAGGACAGATACTGTTTTTGTTTTTCTTTGTATCACTAGAACCTAAGTGGTGGCTAATACTTAATAATTTTAATAATAGTAAATTCATTTTGACTGATGACTCCAAGCTAATCTGCATTGACAAATGAAGTTTCTTTCCCATAAGTTCCTTGTACCAATGAAATAACAAATCTGGATAACTCCCCCAAAATGTTATTACTACTACTCAGAACATAATGTGTACCACAATGTTTAAACCCAGACAGTGCTCCAAAGCTTTTTCCAACTCCAGAATTGTGAGAATACTATAAAGAGAGGTTTTTTGAAACTACTACTATATTTTTCTCTAGCCTAATTTGGCTACAAATGCACCTGCATTTGAGAAACTATTTTTTATAATGACTTTAGTTTTTGCAAATTAATGTTTTACATCAGTTATTTAGAGAAGCCCTGTCCCCACCAAATGAGTCCTATCTTATATTAAAGAAAAACAGTTTCATTTGCAGACCAACATACTTTACCTGCAATTCCCATCTCCTTGCCAAAATAATAATAAAAGAAATAAGAATAATTACTTTCATTAAAGTTTTTAAAATAATAATTTACCTAAGTAGTTTACATTGCTTTAAGATTTTTCAAGGTTATTTTCATTATCTTATTTGATAGCAAGGACTAACATAAGTGCTATTAATATTTATTTTGCAAATTAAGAAACTAAGCTTCAAGAGGCTGTGGCTAGCTCAGTCATATCTTTCATGAGTGTTTGAGTCAGATTATGAACTACCTCTTTTTTACTTCATGTTCCAAACATTACTTCTCTAAAAAGAAAGGTTTTCTTATCTCTTCTCTGCAGCCAAGATTGGTACTTAGTATTTATTTTTATTTTGGTAGTCATAGTAATCATTGTATATATTGTTCTCCTGCTTTTGCTTACTTCACTCCGTATCAGTTAATATAAGTCTTCCCATGGTAAATAATACATTCTATTATGAAACAGTCTTGGAGGTTCATAGACCACCCATTTACTCCATAAGAGACTTCAGAAATTCTTAGCTCCAGAGATATATGGACTCTAAAAATCCATCTTCAGCCAGACATTATACAATAAACTATAGATTTGTCTAACTGTCCTCTAGAGCTTCGCTCTGAGTGGACAAATATTTCAAGGGTCTATAATTATTCAGTCATTCTTAACCTTTTTTGCCCTTAAAAAACACATACCTATTGCACTTACAGCTCTAAGACTGCATTCAATTCTTTTGTATGTGAAATTAGCCAATTATTTTTTAGTAATTTAAGAATCATTCTGTCAGATAATTATCCTCACGTTTGCAACTCTTCTTTCTAATGATGATTTGTAAATTAATCTTGGTTATTAAAAAAAAACAAGCTTAAAGCTTGTGGAAAGAGTTCTTGGACTTCCCTTCAGCAAAATAGTGCAATAATTATATGTAATGCCACTGATCACATATTTTATTCTTCCTCTTAATTTTGAAGAGAAAGGGAAAAAATTTTACTATTATGCAAAAGTTGTCAGGAACAAAATTCCTGAACCTTTGAAGTCTTAATAAAACCAATTTCAAGAATAAACATAAAATTGTATTTACTGAAAGTATATAGAAGAGTTAATTTTTATTCATACTTCTTTAAGTGCTTTTATCTTTGAGTTAGCTACTGTTTCTACTATTGACAAGATCACTTTTTGGAAGTGGAGATGTACTATGATCTAGGCTGCAAAATTCAACAAAGTCTAACAGATATGTGTCTATGTATATATGTATGTGAATAAGTGTATATTCATATGTATATGTGTAAGTGTGAATATATGTATTTGTATATATGTATGTATATGTGTCTATATATACATACATACTTAATTACTTGTACACCAGAACTGTGATTTCATCACTTCTGGTAAAGAAACTCCCTCTCCATGAACTTAACTCTTCTATAATATGTAGTCTTAGAGAGTTGACTGAGGCACTGAAGAAATTAAGACATTTGACTAATCCACAATCACTCAACCGTAAGTGTCAGAGACAGGACTGAAACCCAAGACTTCCTGACTATATGGTGCTAAAATCAGTTCTTTAGCCACTACCAGATCCTATCTCTCTGAATAATTTTATGACTCAACACTATTCCCATTTCAGGGTTATCCTTACATAGAAAACAAGGGATATTAAGTGTTCCTTGTTATAAATAAATAGGAGAGTTATCCATCCTTCTCATCTCTTTAGCTGTTCTCCTCTGAATGTCCACTGCTTCCACTGTCATCTCTGCTCTGTGGGGTGGGAAAAGGTAAGCCAGGAAATTTTAATCTGGTCTGGAAACCTCAACCACTCCTATTGTCTTAATCTGGTCTGGAAACCTCAACCACTCCTATTGTCTAGAGAGTAAAATGCCATTGGGGGAAAAAAACCCAGGAAGGAAGGGTAAGTATCTTTCTCTGTGCCAGCCAACTTTCATAGGCTTCAAAGGATTACCTGAACTCCAGCTTATACAACCGACTTGACTCAAAGTTGCCTCAATAGAGGAGATAACAGTGAAACTGTGCTATAAAAATAAATTACTATCATGAATATTAAGCAACAGGAATATAATAAACATGACTGCTTATATGATTCTGATTTATTGATACTGATATGCTTGTAAATTACAACACTAAGTGTTCATTCTAGTTGTTTCAGAATATGTGCCAAATAAGCTTGGTGGACAATTCCTGCAGACCTTGACATCTGCTACCAAATTCCTATTTCAGTGCTCTCAGCATCATCTTTCTCATGTAGAAAGACTTGATACTCTTTGTGCTTACTCTCCCACTTTGTTCCCTACCCCTGACTGGTTGAATTGCTCCAATTGCCGTTTAGCTTCTAAAACTATCACTGTAGAAGTTCAGTTCTGTTGCAGTGGAACAAATTCAGCCACAAACTCTTCTCCAAGCTACCTATTGATTGCTCTGTTAAATTGTACTCAATATCAATCAAAAAGTTTTGTGACTCCATTTTTGATCCTCTTGGCATTGATGTTGGGATCTCCCAATGCTAAGCATTAATAAATTTGGATCAGAGCATAGTAATGAGTAATCCGGGTCATTGGTACAGTACAGGTTAAATACAGTAAAAAAACATTTTGACTTCTCATAGGTCTTCTACTCTATATGATAACATTAGAAAACAAATGGCTACAAGATAACAACATAAGTCAATAAATGTTGGAGTTGCTAACAAGAGTAGCAGATATTGAAGTTCCCTTCAATTGAAATCTTCTATCTGTATTTGAAAACAGAAAGATAAGAAAAGTGTGGAGTTTCATATCCAAATTTTGCTTTCTGCTCTGTAGGGATAATTTGGGAATCATCTTTGCTATATTGATAGTCTTAAAGATCCTAGAGGATAGGCAAATAATAATTGCAAAGCATATATCACAGGACTTGGGACATAGTAGGAGGTTAATAAATGCTTAGTGAATTGAATATTGAGCTTAAGACAATCACAAGAAACAAGTTAGTTTATTGTTTTTAGGTGTCCTTTATTGCAAGAAACTCATAAGCTTGCAAGAAAGATAGCAGTTTTATAAAATATAATAACAATCAAGCAAACAAAAAAAAGATGACATTTTTAGTTATGTGAAGTATATTACAGGGGAATAGAATTACAAGCACCTGGAACTCATGATTTATAATATATCAGTCATGGCCATGAATAAAATGTAAGCAAATGTGGTATGAGGGGAAAAGAATCAGTTGTTTAGAGAATTATTTAGAGTTGGAATGCAGTGTGATGCAGTGGAAAAAATTTGGGACTCTGAATCAGAGGATATCAGTTCAAATCTCATCTCTGCCATTTAATATCTATATGACCTAATCTTAGACAAGTCAATTAAAGTCTCTGAGATTTCTTCATCTATACAATGAAGGGATTTTACTAAATGAATTCTAAGGTCCCTTCCATCCATAGATCTTTAAGCATGTCAGCACAGAATTTGACAAATTTCCTGATACTTATTAGCTCTTTTCCAGAATGTATTACCTGCATATCTTGGCAGCTAGAAAAATTTCTCATCTTTATGCTACAATTCAGTTGGGGAAACTAAATGTGTGCACATAGAAAATAGTCTTAATCTTTTGCAACTTAGTGATGACATAAAAAGATATAGGAATTCAAAGAAAGAAAAATTGTTTGGGGCTAAAATAGGGAAGATTCAAAGAAGGATCAGGAGTCTCAGTGACACAGATAAAGGTATTTAGGTTATTATACTTTGGAAGTGGTAATGAAAATAGAATGATGGGGAACTCATTTCAGTGAAATGAGTCTTCTGGCTAGGGCATACTGTTTATGCAGAAGAGTAGTGGGAGATAAGGTTGTAGAGAAGGGGTAGAAATAGACTATGAAATATCCTAAATGTCACAGAGATATGTGGACCTCATCCTACAAGCAAACTATTGAAGGTTTCTGAATAAGAAAATAGGAAAATAGGAAAATATTTTAGGAATATTTACCTAATGATGATGTACAGGATTGATGAAAGGAAGAAAGAATAGAAGCAAGTTAAGAGGTTAGTGAACTTTATCTAGAGCTTGACTCCTAGTGAGCTGTTTGCCCTTGGGAGAAATAATTATGAAATTTCCTATGACATGTGCTAGAGATCCCTTTCTAAATTCCCTTCCAGCTCTAAAATTCTCTGATTTTGTGATCCAATAAACTAATGTTGACAGTTGAAAAAGAAAATAGGAAAAATGCAATAAAGAATATGGATATAAGAAAAAATGAAGAGAATTTTCAGGTTTGAATCCCAAATAGAATGATGGGAGAATGGAGTTTCAATACATAGAAATTATTTATATATATATATATATATATATATGTGTGTGTGTGTGTGTGTGTGTGTGTGTGTGTGTGTGTGTGTATGTGTGTGTGTGTATGTATATGTATGCATAGATAAATAGTTCAGTAATTTCAGTAGTGTCCAACTATTCATGACCCCATTTGGGGCTTTCTTGGCAAAGTAACTGTAGTAGTTAGCCATTTCCTTCTCCAAGTCATTTTACAGTTGAGGAACTGAGGCGAATGGGGTAAATGATTTGTGTAGGGTCACACAACTAGTTAGTGTCTGAGGCCAAATTTGAACTCAGGAAGATGAGTCTTCCTGATTCCAAGGCTGATGTTCTGCCCATTGTAACCCTTTACTGCCTGTGATATAGATACATATACTGTGTGTGTATATGTGGCATAGTGCCTTGTATATAGCAGATATTTGATAATGAATAAATAAATAATTTAATTAAGAGGGTAAATTGGTTTGGGTAAGACTAGAAGATAAGACTGAAAACATATGTATTTGCTTTTAAACATGATTTTACAAAACTATGTGGAGCTATGAATTAAAAGGCAGGTGGCAAAATTGCATTTTTAGACAGGTTAAACTTGATAGAATTTGTCCACTCCTGATCAGTTCTGTGGAAGAAATGAAGCAGAGGAGGTAAGGATGCTTTAAGTATGTGATACAACTTTAGAAGAATTTAGAAAATGGTTCAGAGATAGTGATAGATTAATCACACAATGAGGTCATATAATCGATTTTTATGAAAGAAACAAAGGGAATATTGTTAAGAAGCAAAAGATGGATAAAATATTGTGATTTTGTTCTATTCATCCTTCCATAGGGCATCAGTGACATCAGGAAGATGTCTTGACTTGCAAGTGGCTTGGATTTAAGTGAGGTAGAGTGTGAATTTAAATACTTCAAAGAAAGGCATTGAAGCAGAAAGGATCTTGAATTTGATCTACATTGTAATGCCTAGGTAAAGAAAGGCATTATCCTGGAGAGTGATCAATATCAGTCTTAGAACAGTTCAAGCCTAACTCCAAGATCACTATTTCCTGATGTAACTGAATCTTAGTTTACCTCGCACAACTAAAACCGAATAAAGACTTAAAATGGAAGTAGAAAGTACATGGTAGTAGTAATGACAATAGGAGCTAATATGAACTTCAGTTTTTAATGGATTTTTAAAAATAATTTTGCCAAAAAGACTCATTTAACCTAGAAAAAAAATGTAAATTCCTTAAACTAGGCTTCACATTTGGGCAAAATCTCCCATTCTTTTTTACTTTAAATAACCTTAGGAATACTAAGAAACACCTATGAATTAATTTTAAAACTTTCACTTATAATCAAAACTTTTATCTGGGTAGATAGTCTATGCAAGCTCAAGTTTCCTTCCAAACATAATATTGTTTATCTAGGATTTTTAATCAAGTCCAGGGCCAGTTAAATGGTGCAGTGGATAGAGGATCAGCTCTGGAGTCAGGAGGACCTGAGTATAAATTGGAGGCCTCAGTTGGTAGTTGTATGATCCTAGGCAAGTCACTTAACTGTCTCCAAGAAACAAAGTCCACCCACATTCAAAGGCCCTGTCTTAAAAAGAATATCATTTCCTACATGGTAATGAAATACATTTATAATTTGGGATATTTGTTTGTTTTATTAATCTGTCTACCCCCCTTTTCCTATATTATTCTTTCTTTCAATTGTTGAAATTAAAAACAAAATTAATACCCAAGCAAAACAAATTTCTACTTTTGGCATGTGCAAAAGTAAATGTCTCTGCTTTTTAAGTTTATCATTTACCTGTCAGGAAGTAAGTGATATGTTTCATTTTTCTTCTTTTGAGTTTGAAGTTTATTGTTGTGATGATCAGAGTTCTAAAGTTTTTCAGTTATCTAACATTATCATCACAAAATTGTTCTATTTCCACATACTCTCCTCTGAATCTATTCATAAAGTTCTTCAAAGTTTCCTCTGAAATTGTCTATTTCATTATTTCTTACGGTTTAACAATACTCCATTACATTCACATACCACAATTTGTTTAGCTTCTATGCAATAGGACACTATCCAAAACTTTCTCATTGTATGTTCATGCATATGTGTATAGACACACACATATCTATCTGCATAGATGGGTGTTTATATATATATGTGGTGTGTTTATACATATTTAATATTTTTGTTGTAACTTTTTAAGTATAATTATCTTTTTCTTCTTTCTGTCTTTTTCCTCTTTCTGTGATTACTTTGAGCCATTGGCATAGTAGTGATAGAATTATTTCAAATGGTAATAAACACAATTTGATAATTCTTTAAACACAGTTCCAAATTGCTTTCTGGAATGGCTAGATTAATTCACAGTTCTATCAATAGATACTAATGTACCTGTTTTCTCACATGTTAAAATATTTTTGAAATTATATTTATCCAATTACTATTGTGAAGAAATCACTTTTACTCAGTTGAATTTTATTTTACAATTTTAGACCATTTTGTGAAAAAGATTACATCTCTCTCTCTTTCTCTGTCTCTCTCTCTACTTTCTTTCTCTGTCTCTCTTTCCCTGTCCTTCTCTCTTCTTTCTCTCTCTCTCTTCTTCTCCCTTCTCCCTTCTCCCTCTCCCTCTCCTTCCCTTCCCTCCCTTTTTCCTCCTCTTCCCTTTTCCCTTCTTCTCTATCTCTTCCCTTGAACTATCCACTGCTATAACATAATAATCTATTTAAAGGATTAAAATACTTGTGATCTAAGAAAGTAAAAAGATACTGAGATCAAAAGGAATTTTTTAATATATTTCTACATCCTCATTAAATGTATTTAGATTTCTAATACATAATTATTATGATTGTAGCAATTAATCAATCAATCATTTAAACTTGTATGGTCAGCAGGACCCAGTGATCCTATCTTGTCAGAATTTGTTAATTTTCTTATAAATATTATTTTCCATTTGGGTATCTAGTTTGTATAAGTTACCGTTATTGGCAAAATATAGTTTGTTCTCCCTACTTATCACAGCAGGTGAGAGAATTTACTAATGTACTTTTACTGATGTGCAATCAGAATTTTAAATGAGCTAAAATATCTCAAACATTCCCTCAATAATTGCCTTGAGTGTATATTGTATGTGGTGTGTTTTTATTATTTTACCTGTTATACAAATAAATCAGGTATACTGGCTGATATTCAGCAAAGAACACTTGTCTTTCAAAAGCAGAGTCAATTTAAGCTCCAGGATTATTTATAGTGTTATGACTAAATAATTCAAGTTTGAATGAATGCTCATTGACAGGAAATTCTGAATTTTGTAATATACACAGTAATAATAATGATATTTTGCAGGCATATATTCCTATATTTCAAATAGCTTTCAAAATTGAGGCAGTTTGGTATAATGTGGCATTGACTATGCTCAGACCTGTGTTCAAAACCTGTCTTTGATGTGTACTATCTTAATCAAATTATTTACCTCCATCTGGGTTTCTACTTCCTTGTCTATAAAATGGAGGTTGGAGTAGATTACCTTTTAGGTTATGTTTTATCCTCAAAACATTTCCATAAAGTAGACAGAGTAAATAAAATATTTACCACTAAAATTATTTTTTAAAGTGAAGTTAAACAGATTGTCCAAAGTAAATATTATTATTTGTTGACAGATTTGTTGACTATTACTATTTCCAATAATAAGATTTTAACCATGTATTATATATAGATATGCATTAATAGTATAGTCATTAAGATTTTTCATTAATGGAACAAAGATATATGTCAAAGTCAGGTTCCAAAAAGATGTCAGTAGGCTAACCTAGTTTGCCAAATATAATAAGAAAATTTAATGGGGTTAATTGAAAGGAACAGGATGGTAGGGGTATAGTATTTTGCATGAGAACAAATATACGTGTGTGTATGTGTGTGTTGAAAGATATAGATAGATAGGTATATTTACATTTATATATGGCAGATTTGTAACTGAAAAGTTACATGATTAAGCAGTCTGACATGGAAGTCAAAAAAGCTAATTTTAACTTATGCTGCACTTATAGAGGCATGGGAGTTGGGAGTCATGAGCAGGGTAGAAATAGTCTTCTCATACTCTATCTTGATCAGACCATATCAGCAATTTTGAGTTTAGTTCTCTATTGAGTTGAAGTAGTTCATTTCCTTTAAAGAATGACATTGACAAACTGAAACATGTCTATACAATGACAACAAAGATACTAAATAGTAAAAGGATTAGGGGCATCTAATGAGGATTTGCTGGGAAAGTTTAATGAGGGATGGAGGAATGGAAGAAGAAAAAATCTTAGGCATGATTTGATAGCTATATTTGAATGGCTATCATATGGGGAAAAAAAAAAAAAAAAAAAGATTAAACTTGCTCTGTTCCTCCCCAAAGAATCCACTAGAAATAATGGATAGAAGCTACACAGAGATAAATTTCTCCTTGGTGTAAGCCAAATCTTCCTAACAATTATAGTTGTCCAAAAGGAAAATGGGCTTTCTTGGGAAATAATGTGCTTCCCCTATCACTGAAAGTCTTCAAGTAGCACTTATGTGATCATTTGTCTGAAATGTTTTAGAGATTCCTAGTTAAATACCTAAGGAGTTGAAAATCAGATGATCTCTGTTCCAACCAGATTCTGTGATATAATGCAAATCAACAGGCAAACCAAAATGTTTTAATTTGGAATGAAAAGGCACATGTATGTGTCTGTATATCTAAATATAAGATTATATTTTGTAAAACACTTAGCATAGTGCCTGGCATATGATAGTTGCTTAAAAATGTTAATTCCCTTATTCCCATATATTCATATATATGACATATGACATCCACAAAAAACCATATAAAGGAATCACTAAATAATACAAATTTAGCTGGATATGTTTAATAATACTAGAAGTAATTTTTAAAAATCAAGGAATGAGAGAGAACCTATATTTTGATAAGAATTGGTCCAGTTTTTATTTTTCCTTCTTGCTTTGATTCTATTCTATCCTATTTGCCACTTTGCTATTATTCATGTAAAACAGGCATTTTAACTTGATGAGGAATTTGAGGATAGCCATTCATTCATTCATTCAACAAATATTTGTTAGGTATATTAATAATGACTCCTCCAGGGCAATAACTTCCACAAAGCATGCAGCCTAGTATGAAAAAGAACATTTACAATTACCCATATAAAAGCAAAATAAAAAATTAATGCTTCTACATCTCAGTAAATGTGACTATCAAACTACATTAGCTTATATCAGGACACTATGGTGAATTTAACACCCAATATACACACAATTTGTGTGTGTGTGTGTGTGTGTGTGTGTGTGTGTATGTGAGTGAAATGTATCATTGCTATAGTGTAAGAGTTGAATTAGCTTCCACTTGACTAGATGAGAGCTCTTAGTTCTTATTTTGAAAGCAATCAATTGAGCATGGTTAATTAGGATAACACAAAGTAGTTTTTTTTTGTTTTTTTTTTTAAAGGCAACACACTTATTAGAAGGTATGTTTTAAATCTTTCCCCATTACAGTCTTGATGGTTAAATTATTGGAATAATATACCAAATCCCAGATTGTTAGGTGCTTTCTTTTTAAAAATGTATTTTCTTAAATTACAACAAATTATTATGGCTATTTTATGTGGTATTACAGTGCTGCCTTTATATGAATCATTGAGTTAGAAACAAAGAACCCATTCCAGTCCTCTAAGCAATAATTAGAAGAGTAGAAGCCAAAAAGATTTCATTTGGGGAAGACGATGAGTCATTAATTATGCTTTACTTCTGTCCATCAGATGTCTTTTCATACTACTTACAAATATATTGACAAATACATATTTGATATAATTGTTTTACTTATATGATCACAGGATAACAAAAACCTGGAATTAGAATAATGCAAGTTTATTATTATATCTGATGTTTTTTCACTATTTGCATTCACTTCTTGCTAAAGAATCTAAACCAATACAACAAATACATATATCCTAATTGTTATGACTATAAATGAGTTGGAACTTATTTAGAAAATTCCCTGGTTTCTCCACCAAAAAAATAGTCTTTTAGAAGAAACATGATCTTAACCATGATAGAAATTGGAAGAAATTACCAACATGTCCTCTTTAAAAGACTATTTTTAATCACTTTACATTATTCCCTTAGAGCAAAAACAAGGCAAACCTTGCAACTCAACTGTATAGAGATGGATTATGGCTATATGACTATAGTTAGCCAGATGAGGGGTCAAAAGCCTTCAATGACCCATTTGTGAAAGATCACTGCCTCTGGTTTCAGAACTTATGCTTCTTAAACAAGCCAGATCTTTCACTGACCTTACTTTATTCTCCAGTCCAATATACTCCCTGTAGACAGACACAGACAGGGTCTGAGAGGGCAAAATATTTCTTAAAAACTGCCACTAGTTTCCTTTCTTCCTTTGCTACTTCCCTTTGCTTTTTTTTTTTTGCCCTTTGCAATAAAGCAAATTGTATCCAACAATGAACTTGACTGTCCTACCTCATTCATCACCATCTAAGGAACTAGTTAAGCATCTATATTGCAATCAGTATTTACAGTACAAGTATGAGGATAATTCTCTGTTCTCCTCTTAACACAGTTGTCAGATTCTTCTTTTGATTGGCAAAACTTTGCAGAAATTGACAACTAAGTCATTGCTAGGGAGTAAATATGGAAGCTCAGAAAGGCATTTATAAACAACTGCTTTCCTGACCATAACAGCATTTTCACACTGTCAGCACTTCCATTATAAACATTTTTTTTTTGTCAGGAGTTTATAACACAAATGTAAAGATTTGCTATGGGCTAAATCTCAACCCAAGAGCAAATGTTTATACCAATTTTGAAAACAATCAGCTTGCCCATTTGTAGTTATGCATGTGTTCATCATCTGTTATTGCTTGTCCAATGCTCTCCAACTTCTGGGAGAAAAAACAGACATCTGGAGAAGAGAAACAATGTTTGCTATCCTGCAGATGTGGTCTGTTTTCTGCAATCGTTGAATAAGGAAGGTATTCTACAAATTTCTGCCCTTTAATGGAGGGATATGCAAATGACCCATTTTTGTGTAAAGCAGATATTTTCCAAGTATATTAATGAAAGAAGTCTAACTATTAGTTACCCTGGAGACTATGCCTCTATGTTATACCCATTTTAGAGAAAGAATAATGTACAAAACTTCCAGCAAATTACAAAAAGAAGAAGAAATAAAATTCTTCAGTAACAGGTTTCTTTTATAAATGAAATGATAAAAATGAAATAAAAGATTGTGTCTCTGCTCATTTCCTATTCCATAATGCCTCTGGGATGATATTCAAAATCCTTAGCTTATTATATAAGCTCTTCAGGGCTTGATACCCATCTTACTTTTCTAGTTTGTTTGTTTGTTTTTTCATATTACTCTCCTTCACACACCTTCTATTCTAGGCAAACTAGACTGCAAAGTATTCATCCCAAATGACATTTCATTTTCCACCTTGCTATAAACACACACCCTTGTCTGTAATGCACATCTTTCCTAAGGAATCCCTAATTTCTTTCAAGGGACAAATCAAGTGTCATTAACTACCACTAGACCGTTCTAAGTCCTCTCAGTAATTAATATTCATTCCATCTTAATATGATTTTATTTTCTATATAGTTTGTATTTACTTCGTGTACACACAGACACATATACACACTCACACACCTATCATATCATATTTATTTACCCTAAGTTTATATATATACAAACATAAATATATGTATATATACATGTACATATGTACATATAGTATATCATATGTACACACGTGTGTATATATGTATAAAATCACTCAAATAGAATGTATACTCCTTGATGGCAGGAGTCATTTTGTTTTTTGTCTTTGTATCACTAGCACCAAGCACAGTCCTTGGTACATTTAAGAGATTTTTGTTGAATTAAATTGAAATTACAAACATTTTTCCTAAAATTATAAATTCTATTTCGTGAGAACATTATTTGTTAGAATCATTTACTCCTTGAAATGAGTAGAGCATCTGAAGTTAGGTGATTCATCTGTGTCTATATGTTATTAAAGACCAAAACAGGCATACTTAATAGATTCAATGGAACTGAATCCACACTCCAAACTACAAAGCATGGCAATATTCAGGACTTACATTTCCTAGTCTTAATTTATACTCCCTAGTTCAATAAATTAGATACAGTCAAGTAATAAATACTTACTGCTTCTATTTCTTTTTTAAAAAAATGTATTTATTTAAAACTTAAATAGAAAATAGAAAAGAAAAAAGACAGAAAAAGAAAAAATTTTCATATATACATCAGAATATTAAAAGAAGATTCAAAATATGTAACAATATATTTCCTTCCAGAAAGTATATTTCATAGAACACTTTGTATTAAGAACTGTCCATTTTTTTTCTTTGCTTCCTTGTAAGTTTTCTTTTATTCTTTGCTATGCACTTTTTATTTCATTCTTTTTACCCCCTTTCCTCCCCCTGCCTCTGCCACTTCTCCAAGCAGACTATAGTTAGGCTCAGATATATTTGTATTTGCATATACATATGTATCTGTATATGTATATATATGCATATATATACATATACATCTAAAGCAGTATTAATATGGCTGAAATATAAAGTAGATTTCCCTCTTTTGATTGAATATTTTTTAACTTTGTCCAAGATCAAAGTTTTTTTGTTTTTTTATTTTCTAATAAATTCTACTCCTAATCATTGTTACTGTGTTTGTGTATATCTCCTTTCCCATTTCTGCTAACTCTTCTACTTTATTTCTATCTGCTAGCTTACTCTGCTATTACTTAACCTCTTCCCCACCCCAAGGATCCCTCCCTTATGCTATCTCTCCACCCTTTCCCTCTTTCTTTATCCTATTCCCATTAATCTACATATCTTATCTCACTCATATCAGACCCTCCCTCTCTTTCTTGTTTATATATCCCGAGGGTTTTATACTCTTCTGGATATATACATATGTATATATATATATATATATATATGTGTGTGTGTGTATATATATATGTATGTGTATGTGTATATATATGTATATATATATATGTATATATATATATATATATATATATATATATATATATAATTTCCTCTCTAGCCCATTTCAGAATTACCATCCCTCCTCCCCCATCTAATTCTAAAGTGGGATTGGGTCTTTGGCCTCAATCCTGGTCTGTTTAAGACCTTGTTCTTGTTCTTGTTCTGGTCTTGAACCCAAAACAGAGAACTCCATCCTCCTGCTGCCAGCAGCATTTTTACTACACTACTCTACACTCACCAGGCTATACTACTTCTTT
Organism: Myrmecobius fasciatus; assembly: GCA_023553655.1. Classification (NCBI taxonomy): domain Eukaryota; kingdom Metazoa; phylum Chordata; class Mammalia; order Dasyuromorphia; family Myrmecobiidae; genus Myrmecobius; species Myrmecobius fasciatus. Next base: position 326,318 of record JAJPUD010000714.1, read on the forward strand.
CTCATCCAGAATTGTATCTGGGTACCACAGCTGGACCTGTTGTTCCTTATCAGCAGAAATTCTCTCATGCTTCAGAGGGAAGATTCCACACACTATCTCAGAACTGAAAGTTCCTAAAATTGGAGCATAGACTACCTCCCAACTCAGTTAACCTCAGTGCTCTGCTTGTGGTTTCAATTGAATTAGCCTGGAGGAGTTTACACTTCACTGGGGCCAACTCTCAGTCCTGGTGGTTTCCTTCAGATCTTCAATTGTTTTAGGAGGACTACTATTCTGACCTGACTCTAATTTGTTTGCAGTTACATTACATTCATCCTGAGGCACAGTTTTGTCTTCTTTGTAGGAAAATCTAGAGAACTTGTAATTATCTGATTTATTCCACCATCTTTTCAGAATTCTCCCTGCTTCAATTCCTTACATGACTTCTCTTCCATCCCCCCCCCATAAAAAAAACAAACTAGAAATTCATTATTCCTAATTTTGTTACTTTGATTTATTAACTACATGGTATATTATTAGAAGCAGTGGTCTCACTGATTGTTTAGGAATGTAATTTCTTTCAATTAACTGACCCAAGTATACCTCTATTTCCTCTTTACTTTATTTTCCTTTTTTTCTGTTATATACAGTCATCAGTCTTTAATTACAGCTTATTACACAAGTTAAAACTTGTACCTCAAAACCAAACAGAAGATTGTTCAGTCTTTGAGATCTATAGAGAACTTAATAATAATAATAATAATGAAAGCTGTCCTGAAGCTGCATATTCTAATGATGGTGATCACAATGTTGGTCCCCTGGGATTCCTACATATGTTCTTCTAAAAGCCCTCCATAAAGGTTCTACCCAACATATTGTAGTCTTTCTCCTGCATGTTTTAATATTATCCAGACTTGAGTACTCATTCTGTCTGTATGTTCTCTTATCACTACATAACCAATTCATCACTTTTTCTGATGATATATTTCCTAGGAATTATATTTATGACAGTTCTGTTGTGTGTAATTGTGATAGGCTGTAGTCTACTAATCATTTCTCCATTGCCCTTTGAACCACCCACAATTTGATCTTTGGAGAGTATGCTGTTACCTTGGTATAGAGTCTTTAAACTTAAAATTAAGACTATTGCTACTAATGAAATGGGTATATGCATGTGAATGCACATATACAGTTTTTAATCCCAAAGAAAAATGGCACAAAGAAAGACACAAAGAAAAATTGTTCCATTGAAGAGAACTTTTTGTCTGAAAAAATCTATGTGGAAGCACAAGGAATTCAATGACAATCTAAGATTTTGAAAAGAAAGTTATATAACAGAACAAGGGAAGATAATGCATAGATACAAAAACATGCTTATTTTTATTCCTGAATGGGAAAAAAAAAAGCTTATTTAAAAGTAAGCTGAAAACTAAGGACAAGAAAAAATAAGAGGAAACATAAAGAAAGGTTAGGATACTTCATGAGCTGGATGAGATGATGATAAAATAGAAAGTGGTTCTACTCTGATTTTGTTTCTGCTTTCTCTGATAAGGAAAATGGCCTTTGACTTTGAAAAGAAAGAATAAAACTTAGTAATAGGAAATTGATACCCAATGTAAGTGGGGTGAAAGTGAGAGAGTGCCTAACTGCACTTATTGAAGTCAAAAAATCATCAGGCCCAGATAAACTTAATTCCAGGATACTAAAGGAAATGACTGTGTATACCTAGCTCACTGTAAGTGACTTTTGCATTGAGCACAGAGAATGGGAAAGGTGCTGCAAAAGTAAACAAATATTTTAAGGAAAACAAAAAGAAGTAAAACCTTCAAATTATACACCAATGAGTTTGATGTGGAGGTTTATCAAAATTCTTGAAGATATTTTCTAAGGAATCATTAGAGAAAGATTAGATGATTATGAAGACCCAGCTTAGCTTCATCATAACTAGGCCATGCCATATTCACCTGTTTTTTTGTATTTTCAGGGTTATTATATTGGTATATCAGAATGTAGCTTGTCTAGATTTAAGCAAGAAAATTTGGAAAAAAAAATTTCCCCTGCTAGTCTTGTGGATAAGATTAAAGGATAAAGGACAGACAATAGAACCAGTAAGACTAATTAAAAATGTCAATCATTAATGGTTTAATTCAACTGAGGACATCTTAATAAATCAGCAATTTATTTATTAAATAGACTATACTAAGCATTGGGGATACAAAAGATAAAATGACATAGTTTTTACCCTCAGGAAAGAAGACAATATATTTATAATTACATACAATATGTGTTCAACATAAATACAATGTAACCTTATGGGGAGGATACTAGCACTTAAGAGAATCAAGAATTCCACAGAAAGTAGAAATCTTTTATCTGAGTTTTGAAGGTAACAGAGTACTGTAAAAGGCACAGGTGAGGATGAAAACTTTTCAGGATTAGAGGATGGTCAGTACAAAGACACAGATATGGAAGAAGGAGTGTCATTTGTAAAAATAATAATAAAAATAATAATAATAGTAAAGTTGATTTTACTGGACAATAGAGTAAAAGAAGGGATATATCCTATGTATCTTGGCTCCATAATATTAAACATTGTTTAAGGCTGTTAAATTAAGACATAGATGGCATGATTTTCTAAAAGGAACATCAGGAAGTTAGTGAGTGTTTCTTAAAAAGTTGTCTCCTTCTTTATATATCTTGCTAATTTGTAAGGTAATACATTTAAAGCTCCTACCATCTTCATCAAATCCATTTTACAAATGAACATATATTCTAAATAAATCTTATACTTGCTTTCATGTCTTCATTTAGCCAGATCACATGTTTGCTGGTATATGAAAGAAATTTCAAGACTCTTTTGACCTCTTTGTTATAGTGATTGTTCCATATTGGTTAAATTTTTGTTGAAAATTATCATAATCAGAATAAATATATTTTTCTTCTTCAATTTTTTCACCTTTTAAGTCAACTTACTTAAACTGTCAAGTCAGTTTGAAACTGCTGCAATTTCCACAGTGTCTTCATTTCATGTTTATTCTTCTAATATGTTGGCAATTCTGACCTTTGCTTGAGCCAATTGTCTCACCATAATAGATAGCAAATTTTCCTATTAGTGATGTTCATTTACTTACTCTGTTAGGATATCATCAACCTCATTTTTCATGAATATTCATCAGTATTGCATATGTCCAACACCTTCCAACTAACTTTCTTCAGGAAAGCATGCCTGCCAAAGCAAACAAAAACAAGAGCATGATGCATACTACTATCATAATAATATAAATTTTAAAACAACTCAGGAAGCTGTATTCAGATAAAATGCAATAGAGATGACAAAATACTTCACCTTCTACTTGATAAAGAAGGGGGTGAAAGAGTGAATAACAAATGTCAAATGTAGAAGATGAGGACAGATATTTACTAAGTGAACAATTTTCTTTATTACAAGGGAAGTATCAAGTTGAGAAACATATATGGGAAAATGATTACTATTATGAAATAATAATATATAATATACCTTGTTGGAAGAGTGTTCTTAAAGTAGCATTTTGATCTACCAAATCAAAAGTTGTTAGAGGTTTTATTATATATAATCAAGATAAAGTGAGCTCAATGCAGATCTTGTATTCTTTACATCTTTGTGCAACAGCAAAGATATCTCCTTCTATGGGCATCACTCATAAAAACTTGTCTGTTCCCTTCTAATAATCTCATCCATTAAACTCTTGATGTGTAGATAGATTATTCTCATAAAAAGTTTATATTAAACCTTATAGGCTATTAGTTGTTGATGCTCTTTCAATGAACAGTTTTCAGTACTAATAAGGTTTGAAATATTTCCCTCACTTTTGGTGTCTTCACCTCCTTATAATCCCCTCGTGATTTTTAAAATTTTTAATAAATTTTATTGGTAGCTTTTTTTCCCCTATATCTCTTCTCTACCTCCCAGAGAACTGTCCCTTATATGTGAATTTCTCCTTAGGAATTGAGCTCATAATGCTTTTGCAATTAATTTTATTTCCAAATTTACTTTACTTCCTCCTTTCTATATCTGTCCACTCAGTACAAATTCATTGAAAAGGGAAAGTGATAAGTTTCTCTCAATGCTCCAATTTGAAAGTGATGTTGTGCTAGTTGTCTCAAGACCAAGAACTATGATAACTCCCTAGGAAGGATCTATAAAAATCAAAATAATTTAGTCTAACCATCTACCTGTTATTTTTCAGTCATTTCTGACTCTTGGTGACCCCATGGACCATACTGTACAAGGGGTTTTCTTGAGAAAGATAATGAATTAATTTGCCGTTTTCTTCTTCAGTGGATTAAATAGAGTTTAGGTGACTTGCCCAGAGTCATACAATTAATATGTGAGATCAGATTTGAAATTAGGTCTTCCTGACTCCAAGTCCAGTGTTCTATCCTCTGAGTCATTTACCTGTCCCTAAAGGGGAAAACCGGGTGGATGAAAATGCATATTGTACAGATTATGACATCATGTTAGATAAACAGTCTAGAACATCCATCTGGCTCTATGAGTATACATATACATACATACACACCTACACACTATAAGTGCATAAACCAACTTCAGAATTAAACAGGAGGAGGAGAGTGGGTTGAATAGCTTTCAGGAAATTACAAAATTCCTTCAGCTATCTTAAACTTCTCTAAGAAGCAGTATTTCTTTTTAATACCAGTAATTTACCACTTTTGCTGAATGGCTAAATCATTGAACATTACTATCTTTGAAGAATTAAAAATTAGTATTATTCAGAGGGCAGTGGAAAGGTACATGGTTAGTGTGAGCAAACAGCAATATTTTTAAAATAACTAGAATAATAGCTTGCATCAGAGAAATATATGATTGAAAAAGGTGATGAGCTTGTCAGGTAATGAGAGAAAGAAATAAATGAAAGACAGCTATGCTCACCCAAGCATGATTTAGTTGTCACATGCTTAAAGTTACTATAGAGTGAGGAAAGAAGAAAAGTAACCACTCTTCTGCTTGAATGGCCTCTACATGATCTATAGCTTTAAAAAAGATAACAATAGAAAGCTGTTCACTCCCTTTTAAAAAAATTATTTGACTGGGGAAGCTAGATGGGACATTGGATAGAGTTCCAGTTTTGGAGACAGAAGCACCTGAGTTCAAATTCAACCTCAAACACTTAATACTTTCTAGCAATGTAACTCTAAACAAGTCATTTAACCCCAATTACCTCAAAAAGAAAAAAAGGGGCAGGGAAAGACCAATTTATTGACTCTTCTTGATCAGGAGTCAATACAAATGTTGCTTCATCTTCTTCAAATTATTGTACCTAAAGATAATGGAACATTACCTTTGTTATGAGAAACATTACAGTATTACAAGAAAAAAAATTAAACATGAATAGTACAGAGAAGCATAAAAAGACTTAGATGAACTGATGCAAAATAAGGTAAGCAGAGCCATAAAAAATAATATATATAATGACTTCAATAATATAAATGGAAAGAACAACCACAAAGCAACTGAAACTTAATGCTGTAAAAATTTGGTCCCAGAAAAGAGGTAGAAAAATTCAAGTCCTTTCATTCCATCTTTATAGAGATTGATATCCATAACTATGTAATATTGCATAATAATCTGATTTAAATATATATATATATATCCTTATATGTAATACTATATATATATACATATATATAGATCAACTTTGCTATTTTTTCTTTTCTTCCTTTTTCTGTTTTTCTTTTAATACTTTTTTTTTTAAAGAAATGGTTCTTTCAAAGACAAAGGGAAGAATAGGGTGAAAAATCTAGGTAATATAAATATATAATATTAATAAAGATGTATTTTTCAAAAAGAAAGGATCAGAAACTTGGTTTATCCCATGGTAGTTATGAATATCCACCCTATGCTGAACAGAAATGCTGAGGAAGTTCCAAGCAGCTAAGTGGTACATGGATAGAATGCTGGGTATGGAGTAAGGAAGACCTGAGTTCATATGCAGCCTCAGACACTCAGTAGATGAATGACACTGAGCAAATCACTTAAGCTGTTTGACTCAGTCTCCTCATCTGTAATATGAAGATAATAATAGCATTTATCTCTTAGAGTTATGCTGAAGATCAAACAAGAAAATAATCAAACATTTAGCACAGTAACAGGCACTTAATAGGCACTATTTAAATGACAAATTATTATTATTATTATTATTATTATTATTATTATTATCAAGTTCTCTATGGATCCCAAAGATCAAACAATCCTCTAACACATAACTATTCTGCTCTCTATGGAGTAATATTGATTCAATATCCAAGGAATATGGATTATGGATTTTTATTAGTCTAAATAAGTTCCATCCTTAAATTTACTATATATAAAATTAAACCCTAATCACATGACTATTATAATAGAATATATTCTCTTCTTAGTGACAGAGCAAGCTGTGCTTTTTTTTCTGGATATAGAGTTTATAAAAAACATAATATGCAATAGTAGTAACATATTCCCATGGGTTGACTCCAAGACCCTGGAAGTTTCTAGGACATAAATTGCTCTAAACCCAGAAGTTCTTGGAAATGTAAATTCCATTTGCTTATTTTGTGTGGCTATTTCTCTTGCAAATAAGCAAAAGTGAGTAGACAATACTGCATTAGCCTGCAACTGACATTTAATTCTCACATATCCAGTAGAGTCCATCATCAGATGAAAACTTGGAAATTATAGACCCACAACTTTTAGGAACACCCAGCATAGAATTCAAGATATTATGTGTGTGCATGTGTGTATGTATGTGTATGAATGAATATATGTGTATATATGTACATTAATATATTATATTTCATATATATACATATGCATATATGTATATATGTTAAAGATATAGAATTTTGTGTAAGCCAGAACCTTTGAAGGCTAATTTTTTTTTCTGGTCTTGGGTAAACTGACCTTGGCATTTTGTGTCACTTAATGCATTTCAGAAGCACTGATGCATGGCCTAAGTACTATTAATAACTTGGCCTTTTCTACCAGACTAGTCTTGAAAACTTTGGTTTCTGTTCTGGTAGCACATTGTCCTTTGTTTTTTGAAATGCAGCCATCCTTTCTATAGAATGTAAGATTGAGGCCACTTTATATCACTACTCTTATTCCCTTCTCATAGTCATGGGGAAGTGGGGAGAGAGAGAGTACAGACAATGAGAGAGGTGCTATATCAGTGAGAAAAATAAGTTTCATAAATATGAGGGAGTGGCAAAGTTATTTAAAACCCCCCCTTCACTAGATATCTAATCTGTGTTATTTGTACATCTCCATGCTTCTATAGCATGCATTGTAGTAAAATGGAAGGTATCCCTAATTTGAAGTCAATGAACTTAGATCAAAATCTTTGATGTATTTCTAACAACTTATGACTTTGTTACATAACATTTCTTGATGAACCTTTGTTTTTCTCATCTGTAAAATGAGAGGATGGGACTAGATACTTTCTAAAGTCTTTTTCATCATAAATACAATTATTATAATGCCATCTTAGTTTGTAGTAGAAAAGAAAACACATTACTTCTTACTTTTGCTTTTACAACTATAAAATGGAAATAAATTTATGTATATGACAGAAAAGCTGTGAAAATAATTAATAATGAAGAATGTGAGAGAAATCCTATCCATTCTTCTATTAAAATCTTTTTTTCAAAAGTGTTTCTTACCAGCTAAATCCTAAATTTCTATAATTATTTTTAGCCTATCTCCCCACAAAGAGAAAAAAAAATCACTGTTCCCCCACATTACTGTTATGTGCTATGCTGAAGATACATTCACCTGGTTGCCTAAAAGACTCCAAGAAGATGCTATATCCTGGTGCATTAAGTACATTTTTAATAAATAGAATCATCAATTATTTATACCTTGTCATCACCAGAAAAAGTCAATCACAACTGATCTGCAGCATCTATCCTATCTCTGTTTTATCCTGAAGGAAGATAAAGATATATTTTGGTAAAAAGAGGGATAAAGTATTGATAAGAATAAATAGGGCTCAAGATTTGGGGTATTTCAAGCAAATTTGGTTACAATTTGGATCCTTTTGTCATTTTACTGTTACACTTAGTTTTCTTTTGAGGGTTCCTATTTTTGTAGGATGATTGTTTTATAACTTTAGCATTTGCCCAGATGACACTGGGGTTACATTATGCCAAATATTCAGATCCTTAGAAATAGCTGGGTTTTTAATTGCCACTTTCTGTTTTCATTCAGAAATTTGGCATCACACAGTTACATGAAGCATCAGTGGTTAGAGGTATGAGGGGGCAGATGCAGAAAAGAACATTAATTTCTGTGTCCATCTGTGGAAAAATTTAGCCTGGATATAAAGAGAACAAGTCCCAAACTCCTAACAAGGATTATTAGGTTCCATGGAAAGTGAAGGAAACCTCATTATGAGAAATGTTTCAAACAGGATGGAATGTAAAACATATTTAAAACAAAATTGTACATTTGAAAATATATTGTATTTTCAATTCCATAGGGGGTAGATGACTACAACATAGATCTACATCAGTGTTATATCATTCTGCCTTTAAGTTTCTACACACAGGAAACAACTGCCTCTGTTTAATTAATTTAATAGGGAGTATAAAAAAGTAGAATATGTTTTAAGAAGTCTTAGTCATTTTTATTTAATATGATGACAGATTTGGTGGTCTCATAGAAATCTATTAGGTTTCTATGCTGTCACCAAATGGTGATAGTTCATTTGATATTGAATTTGGTATTGAAGTGACTTACCTCCATTAGGGGGATAATGCCTCTAGGAATATATTTTATGTTTTACATGTCTTTGATACTTGGATGTATCCATAATCCAATCGATATGGACAGTCTTTCCAACAATGCATATTTCAATCTATCCACAGTTTTTCTTCTGTGCAATTCTCATCTATTTACATTGCTGGAATTGCTTAGGGATCATTCTGTTATATATCCTGCTATTGTGTGAGTATTAGAACCATTTATGCATTATCATTACATTATACTCATTCTAGTCACCTAACAATCCACTTCCTTGTTGAGCCATACAACTCTCTAATGGTATACATCCTTTTCACTATAAGATACTTCCTTGATAATTTGCTACAATTTATTTATAATTTATCCTGCAACTCCCTACTGCCTTTTTTAGCTAGCTCTCCACTTTAATTCTTTGTTAAAAAAAAAAAAATTATATTACTTGACTTGCAGTCATAGAATTTCTTTTTTTTTTCCTTTATTAAAGCTTTTTATTTGCAAAACATATGTATGGGTAATTCTTCAACATTGACCCTTACAAAGCTTTCTGCTACAAATTTTTCCCCCCTAGTCCCCACTCCTCCCCTAGATGGCAGGAAATCCACTACATGTTAATTATGTTAAAATACTTGACAAATCGACTATATTTATACATATTTCTACGCTTATCATTGTTGTGCAAGAAAAATAGTATGTATAAGAAAAAAAAATCAGAGAAAGGAAACACAATGCAAGCAAACATCAATAGAGAGTATGAAAATGTTATGTTGTGGTCCACATTTTATATCCCTCTCTCTGGGTGTATATGGCTTTCTTAACTGAACAATTGAAACTGGTTTGAAACATTTCATTGTTGAAGAGAGCCATGTCCATCAGAATTGATTATCATATAGTATTGTTGTTGCCGTGTATAATGATCTCCTGGTTCTGCTCACTTCACTCAGCATCAGTTCATGCAAGTTTCTCCAGACCTCTCTGAAATCATCCTGCTGGTTGTTTTTTTATAGAACAATAATATTCCATAACATTCATATACCATAATTTATTCAACCATTCTCCAATTGATGGGCATCCATTCAGCTTCCAGTTTCTTGCCACTCACTACAAAAAGGACTGCCACAAACATTCTTGCACATGTGGGGCCCTTTCCTTCCTTTAATAAACATTGCTGAGTCAAAGGGTATACACAGTTTGATAACTTTTTGAACGTGGTTCCAAATTATTCTCCAGAATGGTTGGATCCGTTCACAGTTTCATCAACAATATATCAGTGTCCCAGTTTTCCCACATCCCCGCCAACATTAATCATTATCATTTCCTGTCATTTTAGCCAATCTGACAGGTGTGTAGTGGTACCTCAGAGTTGTCTTAATTTGCATTTCTCTGATCAATAGTGATTTGGAGCAACTTTTCATATGACTAGAAATGGTTTTAATTTCATCATCTGAAAATTGTCTGTTCATATCCCTTGACCACTTATCTATTGAAGAGTGGCTTGAATTCTTATAAATATGAGACAATTCTCTATATATTTTAGAAATGAGGCCTTTATCAGAACCCTTAAATGTAAAAATGATTTCCCAATTTATTGCTTCCCTCCTAATCTTGTCTGCATTAATTTTGTTTGTACAAAACCTTTTTAACTTAATATAGTCAAAATTATCTTATCTGGTGTTCAATTAAGAGTTCTAGTGGGGCAGCTAGGTGGCGCAGTGGTTAGAGCACCAGCCCTGAAGTCAGGAAGACCTGAGTTCAAATCTGGTCTCAGACACTTAACATTCCCTAGCTGTGTGACTCTGGGCAAGTCACTTAACCCCAATTGCCTCAGCAAAAAAGCAAAAAATTAAAAAAATTTTAAAAAAGAGTTCTAGTTCTTCTTTGGACATAAATTTATTCCATCTCCACAGGTCTGAGAGGCAAATTATACTATGTTCCTCTAATTTGCTTATAATATCACTCTTTATATACAAATAATGAACCCATTTAGATCTTATCTTGGTATGTGGTGTTAGGTGTGGGTCAAGCCCTAATTTCTTCCACACTGGTTTCCAATTTTCCCAGCAGTTTTTGTCAAATAGTGAGTACTTATCCCAAAAGCTGGGGTCTTTGGGTTTATCAAACACCAGTCATAGAATTGCAATGAAAGAATACTATGTGTATATGTGTGTGTACATACATATACACACACACAATGGTGGTTTTTCATTTGTTTCAATTTTCATGATGCCATTTGGGGTTTTCTTGGGAAAAATATTGCTGCTCTTTGCCATTTCCTTTTTCCAGCTCATTTTACAGATATGGAAACTGAGGGAATGACTTGCCCAGAATCACACAGCTAGAAAGTGTCTGAAACCAGATTTGAACTCAGAAAGATGAATCTAGATTCCAGGCTCTGCACTCTATCCACCATGTTACCTAGCTGTACCATAAACATACATACATATATATATATATATTTATATACACATATACATTTGTATACATATGTGTGTAGGTATGTATACATGTATATACATATACACATTAATGCCTTTGATTTAAGGAGAAACTTTAAGTAATTACCAGAATTGTGGTATTTTCCCTAAGGAATTCAGCCTGTTTTAATTTGTCAATAATTCTGGGCCACGATAATTGTCTATAGTGTCTATCCATGATATACATATAGTACGGATGAACTATTTATATGGGCTATCCATTTAACTACACATTATAAAATAGACCAAAGGAATTCTTCATCTGCTAGATGTTTCTTTATGTGGCTATTTAAGCTGAACACTTAAATGGTTATGGATCTCACTTAAGGAGGATTTAAAGAACAACAAAATGTATGTATATATATATAACCCATCACCATAGTACTAAATACTTGAACATTATAGGGAATAAGCTGTTCTAAATCGATAAATTTTCCAATTAGCTAAAGTTTATCATTTCAAGTATTAAAACTATTTTCTAAGTGTGAAATATTATATGCATGTTTTTCTCATATATATAAAATATATATTTATTGTTTCTTAAACTCAATATACTGAAGATTGATTAAATTTGATTTTCCATATTTCCATATTACTGTGCTAACAGTTGAGGTCTAACAGATTATTTATTCCTAACTAAGTGGTCCCAGACTTATATGCTATTTTCTTCTTGATTTTTTTTCTTTCTTTTCTTTTAGTATCAGGATGTTAACATCAATTTTGGCTACCACCAAAATTTCTGTCTTTTGTAACTTCTCCCCTCCTATATCTCCCTCCACTCCATCATACTTACCTAACCTATCCTTTCCAGTTTACTTTCTAGTATTTCCATTTGTTTTGAGCTTAGAAGCTAAATAAGCTGGTTTGAATGAATTTTAATATAAGGGTCAATAGAGTCTCCTATGAGTAAAATATATGGATTTTGAAGCATATGTTTTGAGAAATTAATTTTGGTTATTTGTTGTTGTTCAGATCTTTTAAAGTTATATTTGAGTCTTTATTATCCCAGTTAGGGTTTTCTTGGCAAAAATACTGGAGTGCTTTGCCATTCATTTTCCAGCTCATTTTATAGATGAGGAAACCGAGTCAAAGAGAATTAAATGACTTGCCTAGA